>JAPSES010123895.1:0-16199 GCA_029822895.1 Maxillicosta whitleyi
TTCAGTGATTCCTTTGTGATATCTATAGCACAGAAAGAAAGGCAATACAATCAGGAGAATAATCCACCATGATGGATAATCCACTGGTGTTGTGGCTGGTCCAAAGTCACATGACCTGTGTTTTCTGAAGTTTCTCGGTCACGTGCAATGGAAAATGTATACATTGCAATTTTGAGGGGTTGGAGGGCGAAGGGCGATGTGTAACCATTAGTGACGAACTCTAGGCTGTGGTTTATAAGCACTTTATAGAGACAGGTTTCATTTTGAATTTACTACCCTATGTGTCTCTTTAACGAAGTCACATTTGTAAAGAAGGGGTGGCTTAGAAAATTTGCTGATATTAGTGGCAAGAGCAGCTAGCAAGCACTATTGGAATATTATTTTTCTTCCACCGATGAAACCTATTGCCATCCATCCATCCCCTACCGCTCATCTGGGATCAGGTCACAGAGACAACAGTCTAAGCAGGGATGTCCAGACACTACCCCAGGAGGCATTTGAAACAGATGCCCTTCTTGGTGTGGAGGACCAGAGGCTCTACTCTCAGCTCCTCCCTGGTGACTGAGCAGCTCACCCTATCTCTAAGGGTGCACCTAGCCACCCTGCGGAGGAAACTCATTTTGGCCGCTTGTGACCAGGATCCAGCATCCATGACATAAACCCATAACCATACACTGCAAATGCCTACAGATCTATGGACAGATAATTTCACTTATTTTTAGAACCGTTTTCCTCAGATTTAGTGTTTTTATCTGGTTTTTAGACATGCCTTTTTTGCAGTGTAGATCCTGTTTCCATTTATTTTTAAGTGAACAAGTCTTTTTATTTAGGCACTTTTTATGTACTGGTTTAGAATAAATAAACTGTTATCAGAAGGTGGTTGTGTATGTCAAGTTACTTTTATCATCATCCATCAACATATACACCTCTTACAAATACTAACCATGTTTTTTGCACTATATTATGAATGAAAAATGGAAACAGGTAACCAGGAGGCACTCTATTGTCAGAAGGCCAGTTAGTCACAAAGTGTTAGCATTAGATCCATCAAATAAATCCAATCAAAATTTTCTGAATAAAGCGCCTTCTGACAATAAGGTGCGCACAGAGATCACCAGTTTTCAATATTAGCTGAAAAAGCAGCACAACCAAACCACTGCAAGCTCACCATGTACTATATGGGAAAGTGTCAGATTTAAGGTTAAGTAATAGAGTGTGTCTCAGTAAATGTGGGATTGTGTTTCTATGCATGGGAATTGGTTTGGTTCTGTAACAGGCTCAGTTCAATGTTTAGGGATTTTGTTATCACCCTTCAAAGTTTCAAAGAAAACAATGGTAAATGCGGAAATTGATTGTGTGCGTATGCGTGCGTCCACGTCCGTGTGCGTGTCCAACACCCCTGTTATCTGAAGTGAGAAAATCAAGAAAAGGCCAAAACTCCACACTAATCTCCTCCACATATGGTTGGGTTTCTCACATATCCTTGATAAGATTTATAGGGATTAGTGTGTCCCCCAAAATAGTCAGAGTGTGGAAAAATGGCTGTCTGGAGGGTCCTTTAATCTCTGAGCCATCGGCACTGTTGACACGACAGGCCAATACTGAGGAAGTGAGAACGGTTCTTTGTTTGATTCGGGGGGGAAATCAGTGTCTAGGAATTGTGCTTGCTTAGTTCAACATCCTGTGAATGAATAGAATAAAGAATGGAATTACATGTGTGGATGACCGCACTCACCAGCTCATGTAAAAAGAGCAGTTAGGTCGTCGTCACTTGAGTGGTTGTGCAGTGACTCAGAAGATCCTTTGCTGAACTATCATTTCCCTATTCCTTATCTATTCTCTTACTCTCATTTGGTGTCTTTGTCACCCACTCCTTCTTTCCTTTCTTTCCATCAGGGTGTTCCATTAAATAATTCAGCCCTATTCCAGGACAGCCTTTAATCAGATGCCAGTCATTTCCTTCACTGACAGCAGCTCTGCACATTATCATAATTGTTCATACGGAGCCGCTGCAACGTCTTCTACCTAAACTCATTACCTAATATGTTTATACTTTAAATTCAATGAAAATATGGTATAGATACTGAAAATAAAATAAAAACGCAAAACAGTGTACTACCACTTTAACACACACACAAAGGAATGAGCTCATTTTAAGCCTCTGTGGATCATGTGACACCATACATATGGCATGTGCAAAAGGTCACAGAAAGTTCACTGCAAAATATGATCCAAATCGAAATGAACACAAAAACAACCAGTGCAACATGGGGGTAGAAGAACACAAAATATGGAAATAATAATAATAAAAAATAAATAAAATATGGGTTGTGGAATGAGAAATTGCAAGTGCTAACAGAAAAAGGTCAGATATTGGTCAAAAAAAGCACCTACAAATAACAACAAAAAGAATGTTTGACAATATAATGATTAATTACTGAGAGATATGCAAAACTTGATATATAGAGGAAAAAAAGAAAATAAATACTAAACCACCCATGTTTTCTTCAATTTCTTGTTCATTTTAATGCCTGATACAACTAAAGGTACATTTATTTGGACAAATATAATGATAACAACAACAATAGCTCATAATAATCTAATTTCAGAGCTGATATCTATCCATTTTCCATGTTTTCTTCATAAAAACCAAAATCCCTTCAGGTCTTACATCAATATCTATGTCATTGTACTGACAAAAACAGTGCTTTTAGACATTCCATGTTTTCTTTTCTGTTTAGTCACATAACAAATATAGGAGTTAATTAATTACTTTTGATGGTAACTATTTTTTTTCCACAACTGTAGAAGCATCAAATGATGTAAAAATGTGCAGAAAAAAGGAACTGAAATACATAAAAGTCTTAAAGTCATATTTGGCTTTGCTTTTGCAGGGTTGTAAAAAGCACACATACTTACTTTTCAGTCTCCTATCGTCAGATATGAGAAATGTGTATTAATAACACATATATGTGCAAAAAATAGATAAATAATAAAGAAATAAATACCTTCTGGAGAATCAGCATCAAGTTTGAGCTGTGAAAATAAAGTAAAGTTTTAAGTCCTATTCTTTACAATTACACATTTTGGGGCAATTATTTGTCTATGTGCCTTTTTTTAATATACTGAATGGATAATTTTAGGTTATTATAATACAGATTTTCATTTTTTTTTTTTTTAGTAAAAATGACAATATAAACCCAATAAACAGTCAGCTCATATTTTGATAATACACAAGCTCTAGACTTATTATCATTGTATATATATATATCGTGATATATTTCTTTATTTGTATTTTTGGCCCACATAAAGTATGTGCTGATGCTGATACAAATGAGCTAAATTTGACCAGTCGTGTCAATGGAAGAGTTTGCCTCAAATTTAATTAACTAACGCTTTGATTTAAAATGTTGTTCAGTCCATGTAAACAAACTGTGACACCAGGAAAACAATATCTTATTATACACTTAATTTAATGTGTCACATGGATCTATCTTTAGTCTATCCACTGGGGTTTTGTTGCCAGCCATTTCAGACATTAATACAACATAGAGATCATAAAGACAGTGGGAGCCGGATAAAACATGTTGTAGGAGTTGCATATACAATTCTTCATATTTATGATTAAGTTTTATACACTTTTGGAGGACATTGCCTGGTCATATACTATTGGGATGAATAATAAATGAATTCAAAACAACTTGGTGTTGCCGTTAGTTGAACCTTTCCCATCCATTTCAGTATATTTAAGTCTTTTTCGGCTAATGTGCTGTTCCAGTCACCTGTCTGGTTTGTGTTGAACTGGTTGCAGATGCAGCTAGTTTTCTAACTTGATAAAGCCGCAAAAAATGGCTACACCACCTGAGGCATCTTATCAGTCTTCTCCATAGGTGATACACTGCATACACAGGATGTGGACCTGATGGGTGAAGTAATTTGTCAGGTGCAACATCTCCCCGAAACAGATTTGTTTGAGGGTGTCAATGTGCAATCTGTTGCACATGCCTCTGTGTGTTTGTGTATGTGTGCACATTTGGAAAGCTCAGGGGGCTGCAGACTCACCACCGTTGCTTGGCAGCTTCTCTGCTCTTTTAATTAGAGAAAAAGCATCCGCAACAAGGGTCACAACTGAAGGAGTGGGAGAGTGGGAAAAAAAAAAGGAGTAGTGTTTGCGTTGTAAAATACTCTAGTATTCAGCTGGAAGAACTGCAAGAATGTTTCAAGGTTGGTAGTGAGCTAAGTGGAAGTGATTAAAAGCTTTCATGAGAAAGAAATGGAAAATAATTGTCCCTGTGTAATCTGACTCATCTTAAATTTAAGTAAGGATGAAGCATGAAAAACACGATCAGTTGTTTCTTTTTACAGTTGCATCCCACCTTTGTAACTCTGAATGATATGCATATGCACAGTTTCATAATAATATTTTTAGACAAGACTATATGTGGACGATGTAATTGTTTTAGAGATCACCTGTCCCGACAGATCTGAACAAACTCTAAGGCCCACTCCCATTTCACCCCTTAGCCCTCCAACTTAGCCCTCACCCTTGGCCCTTGCACTTGGCACTACCCCTTGAAATGGAGCTGCAAGGGTTAGGGCTTGAAACATTCCCCATGAAATGGGGCAACCCCTCCCAACATATTACATCATCAGTGGTCATTGATGTCACTATAAACAGATGCAACAACTTTGTGTCTTACAGAATTCATCATGCCGTCAGTAGCTGTAACCAACATGTATGTAGCATGGTCAACGTTTTGCAACCACAGATATGCAGTCTATCACACCTTGAAACAGCATTAAATGGTCACTCAAATGATTAAGTTATTTATGAAGAAAATACATATATTTGTGTTTCTTTAATCACACAAACTACACAAGACATTTCTCCTCCCCCTCCATCCATAGTGTAGTCCTGAACTGTCTGTTTTGAGGGATATACAGCCCTTCGCCTTAGCCCTTCTCCGCAATATAATTGAGGACAACACTACCCCTTCACGTGTACATGCGAATGGGTAGGGTTAAGGGGGAGGGCCAAGGGATGAAGACTGAAGACCTGAGACTGTTAGACTGTTAGTATGTCTAGCACAGAGGTTCTCAACTGGGGGGTGTGGACACTCTCCCAGGATGGCATGAGGTCATGGAGGGGGTTGTGAGTGACATCGTCATGCAGGTGCGTCCATTGTAGCTCACAAGAGTATAAATCACTTGGCACATACGGCACATACACCCCCCCCCCCCCCACTCATGGATTGAGGTCCATGAATGCCCACCCTCCCATGGTTGCAAATTTGTTTTCGGGGCCAGCAGGTGATAAGGTGAGGGGAGCTCACATTCTCACAGTTTTATCTACAGAGCTATATAACCCACTACCTCCTCCACATACAGGTCCGCCATGTTACTTGTCAAGCATGGGGGGCAGTAGGCCCATGATCCTGTTTGGGGGACGTGGTTCAAAAAGGGTGAGAAACCCTGGTCTTACAAGATTAGTGGTCAACAGCAACATGTTTTGAATCTTCTTTGTGAGTCCACAGCGGTGGTGAAGGGGCAGATAATCCTCTGTGACACCCTCCACAGTATTAGAGTTACTGCCATCAAAGCAGACTTAGAGCTCCATCATTGCATTCTTTAGAATGTCTTTGCAAAACAAAATTGGAGAATATGCGATTTACATTTTTGATTGCAGTGACTTTTGTTTCCTTTTGGATTTTGTCTGATAGTTGCCACAGTTGCAAAAAGAATTTCCAAAAGGATAATAAACTTGCAAATTGGTTTCAGTCCTAAGAATAAGATGAGTCACTCCACAGTTGAAAAAAAAAGTTGCAAAGAAGCATACAACAAATAAGACACTTTAACTTTGGGACTATGCAAACGGACAAAAGGCAGTGGTCATAATCACCTTGAAGGAAGTAAAAATGACATAAGGCAGCTTCCTTGTTTTAATGTTACTGTTGAACCACGGATGGACAGCCCGACAAACACACCATCAATGGACGGATCTTGTTACAAACCTCATTACAGATATGCTACAGCTCAAACAGAACAAAACCTTCAACCTTTTTGCAGAACAAAGCCTCAATATTACTATACCTTCTCTCACCAGGCAACCATTTCTGACAATTTCAGCTTTTAAACAGAGTTGTACTGACCATCTATAAAAGCAGAGAGCACTGCAGTGAAGAAACACAGTATAAAAAATTAATAATGGTCCATATGTGGAACTGCAAAACATAAAGGTAAAGGTAAAACATTGATGGACAAATGTAGGCTACCATTAGTGACAGAGCCCTGTCTGCTATGGCAACTACACTTGTTGTTTGGCTCCTTATTTACTGAAGTCAAAAGCTATTTAGAACAATGCATGTAGTATTTATCAATCACTGAGCAGTAACCGTCCCACCTTCATTTTCACATAGCTTTTTTTTTTTACTCAATGAAGATGAACATGTCCTACTTCTTTGTTTGTCTACACTATCAACATGATGCCTCCGCTCTTATGTTCTAAATTAAACACAATGGAGTTCCTCAGATAGCCTTAGCATCATTAGCAGCGGAATAATTACTGTGCACAATGGACTGCGGTAGTCTTTAGCAGCACTGTAACCACTAGTTTGCTGTTCCTTTTTTGTTTGCTCTGCTCCTCTGTGGCTTCTTTCCCACCTCGTCTTTCCAGCATTCTGTTTTCCCCCTCAGTTCATGCTATTTTTCATACATCTCTCATCTTTTGCGCACTGCTGCACATATCAAATAGTCTCAAGTTTCTGTTGTCTCCAGCAATTTCTCTCCGTATGTCAGCCAGTCTGAGGAATTAAGTCTCTCTCTTCCACTGTCATTTTCCTTCTTTTCTTTCATTGTCTCTTTCTTTCACTCCCTGCTATCCACTTTCATTGTCTGTCTTGGTGCTCTATTGCTCTTTTTTTGTACTTCAGGTGTAAAAAATTGGATGACATGTGGTGAGTTGTGGCTTAAAGTGAATGTCAATCACCTTCGTTTTTATCCCTTCTCCTCCAGGCAGTGCTCCCTGGTGGCTTTACGCACCTGCAGGGATTTTCCTTTTCTCTGCTGCTCCGTCTTTTTTTTTCTTCTTGTCTCTTTTTCATAACCTTGTTCGCTCACACCACACCACATGCTAATTGCTTTTCCTGAGTTACTATGGCCCGCACACTAAGTCAATTTCTGAGTCATCCTCCTGGAAAGCCTTTTTTTTTTTTACTACTTCATCCCATTTGACTCCTCAGGATCCCCGTCTCATTTGCCTTTCCTTTATTCCCTGTCACTACCCGTCTGTTCTTCCCTTCTTCACTTCCTCTTTGTTATACTTGAGACTTGTGAAAACCAGAAGAGAAAAATCTACAATTTTTCTGAGATAAAATTGCACAAAGATGCGGCTACAGTAGAAGCCGCTAAGCTTGTGAAGAGAAAGAGCTTTAAAGAAGTTTAAGATTGGCAAGAGAAGCTAAAGGAAAAGAGAAGTAAATAAAAGACGAGCACATTCTTTGACTCAGTTTCATTAACACGCAAGAGAAAGTAGCTTTGATATAATGCCTTCAAGGACCGATCTTATTATACAAGGTTTTAGCCTTTTAATGAGTTAATCATGGTCCAAACCCAGGTAGATTTTTGGTTATTTTGCAGTCAAATGTGTCACTGGAGTGTCTCATCTGTGAAGGAGTTACAGAAGGTTGAGCTAAGCGCCAGTGGGTGTGTTAGGGGCTGGCATTAATCATGGCCAATCAAATCAACACATGGCCGTCTAAAATTAAAGCACTCACCCGCATCACACACAGACATTAGAATAATGGAAATGAGAGACCAGGAAAGCTGCATGATTGACCCTATAGTTTAATGGAAGAATATAAACATAACATGACAACAAGGACGAAACTTAAATAATGTTTACATTTTCCAACTTCATATCGAAATATATTGCAAATTGTAATCATTTTAGAAATATAAACTGTGTTTTTTTGTGTATTATACTAATACTACTACTACTACTATGCCAACTACTAATACTATGCCAATATTCAGTAGTTCATTAAGATAAATAGATGTAGGTCAGAGTAAGACTGAAACTCAGGAGGTAGAGTGGGTCGTCCACTAATCGAAGAGTGTGACTCCCACTCTGTCTGTCAGGTCCGGCGTCAAAATATGTTTAAAACTAAGAAAACTCATAATAAAGACAGTAAAATATCAAGGGCAAACTCATATACTCCATGAAGTTTCCCTTGGCAAAGCAAATTTGCTCAGCTTCAACAAGCAGCCAGACTACCATTCTGCTGTTATGATGCTGGACAAGACAAGTTAAAAAAAAAAAAAAAAAGGATGAAACTTAAATAATGATTACATTTTCCAACTTCATATCGAAATATATTGCAAATTGTAATCATTTTAGAAATAGAAACTCTGTTTTTTGTGTATTATACTAATACTACGCCAATATTCAGTAGTTCATTAAGATAAATAGATGTAGGTCAGAGTAAGACTGAAACTCGGGAGGTAGAGTGGGTCATCCAATAATCCAAGAGTTTAACTCCCGCTCTGTCCTAGTCATGTGCTGTTGTGTCCTTGGGCAAGACACTTCACAATCCTTGCCTCCAGTGGTGCTACCCACACCGGAGCATGCATGTGCATGAATGTTTAGTGGTGGTTGGGGGGCTGTAGGCGTGAATTGGCAGCCACACTTGTCAGTCTACCCAAAGCAGCTGTGAATATATATGTAGTTTACCACCACGAGAGTGTGAATGTGTGAGGGAATGAATAATGCATCCACTGTGCATGTTTTGAGTATGTAATCATAGAACAAGCATTATATAAATCTGATCCATCATTATAATTATTATTATGAAACATTAACCCATAAAGACTACTTTTGTGACACTTCCCAAAATTACATTTCTGTATATTTAACTTTTTTTCAGTGATTTATCACCATTTATTATAATGTTATCTTCGGTACTTTGCATGTGTTTTAGTGAAAATCAAGTATTTTCCTATATTTAATTACCTGGTCATGTAGATGGTCATAAAAGCTCAGTATAAGATTGAGGATATTATCTCAAAAAAAAAAAACAAAAAAAAAACTGAAGAAAAGGTCATTGACCCAACTCCATGGGTTTTATCGATGAATCAATGTTATAGAAGATAACAGTGTTTCCACGTTCAGTGGATTGATGGGTTTAGTGGATCAGAAGTCATTAAACATTTTAGATCAGTGGATGGTTTTCGGTCGGCAGTGGATATTTGGGTCTTTATGGGTTAATTTATAGTAAACATGGCCTCACTTTTCCCCCCTACACTTGTTCATATAATCACAATACCCCCACACTTTGTTACCAGTGTGTTGGAGATAAGCATGACACCTTCCATGATTGTTCTGGAAAAGGAATAAACTTTATCCTGGGTGGTTGTCTAATTCTTGGAGGGCGCTTAGTGCAGGATGCTGCAAAATAGTGTCAGGACAGAAATTGTTTTTTGTGCATTTGAGGAAGTGTGTGTGGTTAAAATAACTAAACCCACACAAAAGAAAATGTTACATTAAAATCTGTGTCTTTGTCAAATGCCATTGCCAGGGTGTAGCTACAGCTCGAAGGTTGCTCTTCTGTCATGAAGCGACAGGGACTCTTAAAGTGAAGAACAGAACGATATTCCTGCAAATGCACAATGGAACTATTCACCCTTACTCTGTGCTTCCAGGAAGCCAGACCAGACCGTGCATATCTCACCTATGCATCAGAGTACCAGTGTGTTAGTACCACAGAGCTCCTACTGCCAGCTCTACATCACACACTGAGTTTGCCCCAGTAATTACCTTCAAATATGATTGAATCTCATTGTAAATATAATTTGTGAGAAAAGAGTTCAAGCAGCCACATGTTCTTTCACACTTGGAAGGGAGAAATTATATAGCATTTTATTTCTTAATGTCTATGACTTTCAGATATAAAAGGCATATATAGGCAAACATACCACAGCATTGCAGAGGGATAGAATAGGATAAAACTTGCCAGTCATATAAAACGATGCCACATGTAAATTTGACGATCAATGGAGGTTTTAATGTTCATTTTCCCAAAAAGCTCCTTATGTCAGAGAGAAAAATAAGCATTTATCCTTTTTTTTTTTTTTCCCCCCCGAGCTAGTGTGGCCATTCCGATCTGTTGCCATGGGTGACAAATAATACAATAAAGCAGTAACACAATGGCCATGTACATGTACCATGCACCATCGGAACTTTGGGGAATGCACTACATTTTTCTTCTTCCTTCTGTAGTTTAAATGAGGCTACCATGTTCACAAGTCAAAAACACATGCTGACAAACTGTGACTGCACTTTTAATCCTTGTGGATCCCTCAAATTTACTGCGAAGTCAAAAATTTAGTACATGTAAAAAACAGACAAATTAGTCCCTTCTTTCCAATCATTCTATATATATAAAAAAAAAAGCTTTAAGCCAACTTTGTCCCATAAACGAGTGTTTGTGTGTGTGTGTTTTTTTTTATATTTCTATCCAAATCTATTTAGAATTTTAATCATTTTTTTTATTTGCAAAAGAAAACATTTTTATGTGCTTCCGTCTTTTATTATAATGCAAATATTATGACATGGTTCTTTAAGATAAGCAGTTAACAGCCTAGTAAATATTGACGGAGGAAAATATACACATATTAGAATCATAGCATATTTTTTTCAGAGTCTAACCAATGATGTATAAAGCTACACTGATATTAAAGTTTGGCCAAAAATATGACTTAGCCTTGTAGCATAACTGCTAACTGATGTCGCTTTAAATTTGCCACAGTTTGCCTAACACCATTATTTTTGTAGCTCTTTATAAATATATAAAAAATATATCATTGCTGTGTCCCATTAATTCTAGCAGTTTTTTTTCTATTAATTCAAAGAATCCTGCATTTTCTTCATCAGAATATACATGTACACACATTTATTTACAGTTAGTCATCATTTAGATTCTGTATAATCTGTTCCCATTACATCTTGCATTGATCTTTTATGTGTTAAAAAAAATCCTGACCCTCCGAATGATAGAGTTTTTGCTCAGAAGTTTACATATTGTAGCAGAATTTATTATTCTTTGGCCATTTTTCAGAGAACATGAATGGTAACACCAAAACTTTACTTTCTTGTAGCTAGTGATTGGGTGAAACCATTTATTATCAAGCAAATGTGTTTGCTCTTTTTAAACCGACAACAGAAACTATCCAAATATAACCCTGATCTAAAGTGTACATCACCTAGTTCTTAATCCTTTAACATCAGTGACAGCTTCAAGTCTTCTGTGGTCGTTGTGGACGAGGCTCTTTATTTTCTCAGATGGTAAAGCTGTAAATTCATCTTGGTAAAAACCTTCAGTTCCTTTAAGATTTGGGGTTTTCTTGCATGAACTGCATATTTGACCCCTCCCCAAAGTGGCTCAATGATATTGAAGTCAGCAGACTGAGACGGATACTCCTTCGCCTTCACAAACAATGACAAGTGGACCTTGTGTTTTGGGTCATCGTCCTGGTGGAACATCCAAGACCATCCCATGCACATTCTGTCAGGGTATGTAAACTTCTAACCACAACTGTATGTCTGTTTTAACCCTATAACACCAAATCATAACTGATACATGAGGTTTGAAGCCCTCTACATAATCAGTGTGATAATCTTTTATCGAAAAACCTGATGTTTACAATTAGATACATGCGATACATGGATAATCCACCAGGGGGAGGAATGTATTCGCCAGAGGTCTTTCTAGTGACAATACAAGATTGTCATGAGGAAGGAGTCAGAACTTTGATTAGACATGTTTGTGTTTTATGTTTTTTGTTTGTTCAAAAATTTGAACATTGAGACCTGATGTATCAAATATGATACAAAATATAAAATCATACATGGGAATTGATGTAAAAGTTCCATTTTCAAAGAACTGGAATTTTCTGTCAATGACTTAATGGTTCAGACTTTACAGGGTTAAATATTTTGTCTGCATTTTTACTCAGGTCAATTTATGTACAAATTGAAAATACTCATAAAATGAGTGGATGTAAACATATGATAATACTTTGTTGTTTCCTCACTCATTAGCAGTGGCTTTTAAAAATTTTTTTTTATTGAGTTTGATGTTTTTAAATTATGTTTTTTTTTTTTTCCCCAGAAACACACATCCTCAACTCTCTCCAGTCTTTCAAATATTTACAGCCATCTGCTCTGCCGCACAATACTCTTGAAAAATCTGCTCAATCTATGAATTTTCTGAACCAGCACTGTGGCCTTTCTGCGCAGAGAACTGATTGGCTCAGGGTGTCCTGACAGGTTTCAGCTCAGTCTCTCTCTCTTTCCTAATGATTTGGGCTGTATACGGAACAGTCTGCAGGTTTGGTGGAGGGTGCTAGCTTCACAAGATTTATTCAGTTGGTTCATATTGGATGAAGTATCCTGCATTTTGAAAACATGCAGCACTTCTTCATTCAGATGGCCATAGGGATTTGAGTAGCTGAAAAGTTTCTTCCTTCTTCATGCATCCCATCCTATGGTTACCTTTCAGGAACAGAAAAACAATGTTGAAATTTAATACCTGATTGGTAGAGTCAGTATTTCCTGGTTTTGCACCCACTATGTAAAAATATATGTTTATATGTTGGAACCTGAAATAAATAGTCAAATAAATAATGGTTGAGGTTGTTATTGTTGTCATACTCAACATTATGTTTCAAATACTGATTTTCAATGCTTAAGTTACATAAGCTTGCAAAGAAGATGGCTGTGTTTCTGACAGTTTTCATAACTGCTTATTTTAGGATGGGACTGCACAGCAACAATAAAAAAAAAAAAAAAAAAAAGTTTTCATAGGTTTTATAACAAGCTGCTCCTTTTCCTGTATGTACAAATACAGATTATGCTGTTAAAAAATGTTGCGGTGAGACTCTTGTCCTATATGTGAATAAATAGCAGGGTTACATTTATGTAGCGAATAACTTTGATTGTTTCCTTTTTGTTTATGTTTTTCTCAGATGTTATGCTTTGGACCACTTCCGCCACGTTCACACTACAGGCAAAAGTGTAATAAAGAAAAAAAAGTCTAAACCTGATCTTTCCACTTCTAACAGAATCATAAATATCAATGATTCTTCTTAGCTTAAAAGAGAAGTCTGTAATGCAGAACCTCAAATTGTAGTGAAGTATTTTCACTGTGTGTATTATTGATTTTAGTGAAGGAAATCATCTGAACAATCTGACTTTGGCCACATTAAAAAAAAGGAGAAAAAAGTGTACAGCCAATCAAAAACCACATCTTAACATAATTGAGCACTAAGGCTCTAGATATAGTCTTCCATAAATTGTCCTGACAGTGACCAGACTAGAGTTGAGCTATGTTATGTTACGTTCCAATCCAACTTTATTTGTAAAGCACTTTAAAAAAAAAACACAGTGGACTAAAGCACTGTACAGAAAAATGGATTAAAAAAAAAAAAAAAAAAAAGATAAAAAGCATAAAAGCTGTACAATTAAAAACAATAAATAAGAACAATAAACCAATACCAAATATTACATTATATTAGCATACATTTAGCAGACGCTTTTATCCAAAGCGACTTACAATAGAGGACATAAACATAGCAACAAATAAAACAATTACATAAAAATAATACATTCAAACATCACACATACTTCCAAATCCAAGGAGAAAAGATGGGTTTTAGGCCATTTTTGCCATTCCATAGTTTAGGAGCCGCTGCATCAAAGGCTCGGTCACCCCTGAACTTGTGCTTAGCTTTAGGTACCCTCAGGAGCAGATGGTCAGCTGATCTGAGAGAGCAGGGTGGTGTATAAGACTGCAGCAGCTCCAGGAGGTAGGGCGGGGTGAGGCCATTGAGGGATTTAAAGGTAAATAAAAGATTTTTAAACTAATCCTAGAATGCATGGGCAGCCAATAGAGTGAGACTAAAATGGGGGAAATGTGCTGTTGTTTAAAGCGCAGAGCAATAATCGTGGCTGGTGGTCACAAAGGCATGGATGACTACATAAGTGCTGTCTACAAAGCATTGGTTTAGTCTAGGCCAGCTGCCTCAACTGTAAAAAAAACCCATGATTTAACGACTGAACTGATTTGACAGTCAAACTTGTCCACGTTCTATTATGGGCAACAGAGGGCTGCCGTGGTTACCACTATTGCTTCACAGCTGGGTTTGATTCCTGTACCAGACGGTGCTGTGTGGACTTTTCATATGCTCCACATGTCTACGGCTTCCTCCTGCCATCCACATACATGCACTTAATAGTCTGGTAAAAGTTCATGCAATCTTCCAAGTCCAACTGTGTACGAAATTCATTTAGCCGACAGAGGCAGTTTTTACCTGCTGGACTACTTTCGGCTACTTCCTGTTGCCTTCGTCAGAAACGCCACGTGATGTTGCTGTGATCTGTCTTATAGGTTGATCAGGGCGATTTGCCAGACAGCAGGAAGGGCTTAGAATAGAACGGAATCTTTATTTTGACAGGAGTAGTTTGTCACACACGTAAACATGCACCACACACCGAAATTTGTCTTCTGCCTTTAGCCCATTACTAGATCGTGCATCACACACGCTGCATGCTAGGAGCAGGGGGCCCACCATGTCAGGCGCCCCCTGCTGTCTGACGCCTTCTCCAGGACGGCATCCCAGGTGTCTGATAAGATGTACGCGCCATCGTCCCTGTTCATTGACCTCGGTGTGTGTTTCTGTATCTTTTATCCAGTAATCGTACTTGTTACTCTCAAGTCGAACGACCCTGGTGTTCTTCCAATCCATGATATACTTTTCCCTCTTGCAGTGGTCAGATACAGCTGATTTTAAGTTTGATGCTTCTGCTTGTGCTTTTACTGCTGTTGTTTGTTTGTGTGCTGTTTCCTTTTCACATTCTCTCAGGTGTTCGCTGGATAAAAAAGGCCATTGAGATACGGAAAACATGTGCCAAGGACAATGAACAGGGATGACAGTGCATACACACATCTGAGCAGCCTACAAGACACGTCATGACAACATCACGTGACACTTCTCACAAAGGCTACAGGAAGTCGCCAAAACTGATCAAGCAGGTAAAAACGGCTCCTGTCTGCTAAATGAATTCTCTACACACATACATTTAATAGGTTAACAGGTCCATTTAAATCTCATAAAGGTGTGAATGTGGGAGCGAATGATTGTTCTTCTGTACATGTCAGTCCTGTAATGAACCGCGACAGGTCCAGGTCCTACCCCGCCTTCACCCATCGGTAGAGGGGATATGGTCCACTACCCCTCTGACTGTGATGAGGACTAAGTGAATTGGAGGATGGATGTTATGTCTGTTCTGAAATACTTATTTCAGTGGAGCCCAGTTTACTTCTGTAGGATTGTGTATGTCATAGGCAGTGTTGTACCTGAACACATTCATTATTTTGGGTGAACATGAACAGAACTCACTGTTTTACTGTCTGATTCACAAACTGTTCATTCTGGTGTCTGAACAGTATGTAATATATATTTAACATCCTTCAATAGGTGTCAAATTTCTGTAGTGTTCCAGGTGAAAACCAGACTAAACACACCATAAACAGTCTTTCATAGTTAGCAGAAAAACATTCAATCTGGTAACAACACTAACCACCAGTGTCACATCACCGCATGCGTCATAGAAACATGTCAAACCAAAAAAGCAGCAGGAGGCGACTGTAGCAGAAGGAGCAACAAGGATTCATCTTATGAACATTAAAAGAGCTTCAATGACAAGGTGTGAGAGGAAGGAAGAACATGACAATAAATACTATCTGTGGTTCTATATGAGCTTTTGGTAATGAAAAATAACAGAAGAAACATATTGAAAATAAATAACTATGAACGTTAATTTTATGGAACTATGAATGAGCTATTAACTATAAACAGTTATGAACTACGAAGGAACCATTAACTATAAACAACTAGAAAAGCACTCAGAGAGCACAAACTTCCACCAAGCAGCACAGTTCCCCCATTTATTGTGACTGACACCCCGCAATATTACTGCCACATTTGTTTTTGTTTAATCTATTTTATTAGATTCTTGACACTGGAAACATACCCAAAGAAATGTGAATTACATGCTGCTAACAAATAAACAAATCCACATTTCCGTAATGGTGGTTTTCTTCAGGATCTAGCTCCATAACTATTGAAGATACGTCTATAGAAAA
>JAPSES010123938.1:0-41230 GCA_029822895.1 Maxillicosta whitleyi
TAATATTTTATACATTTGCACTGAAAGGAGACACTCCAATTTCGTTTTACAATGTGAAATGACAATAAAGGGCATTCCATTCTATTCTATTCTATTCTATTATTAATAGTATTAATAGTATTTTTAGACTAAAAATAAGTAATATTGTCTTTTTTCAAGCTCAACTAGATTATGCTAAACGTTAAAATAAGAAAATTTGACTGATGAAACCCAAGTTCAGGTCCTTTTATTGTTGATGACTCATCTTAAAATGTGGGAAATGCTTGTTTTAAGCTTCAAAGTACTTAAAACTAGCTGTAAATAGTTTGACTAAATAAGATAATTAAGTAAAAAGTAAGCATAATTATCTTGTCTGACAATTTTATTTTAAGCAAAAATAACATATCATAGAAAAACAAGAAATTTTAGGTTCATTTTAAGAAAATATATCTAAATTAAAATAACACTTTTTGCAGTGTAAAGTATACTTGAACATCAAAAACTCAGAACAAAGCATGACTCGCAATGTGTCTCTGGAGGAAACATGCTGCTGCTGCTGATGGTGATGATGATAGTAAGGGTGCATTTCCAGATGTGTGTCCCATTACATTTCAGCAGATGTACGTAAGACACTGAGGACTCCAACAAGGACCAGGTGGATTTCATCACGCTGGATATGAAGCTCACACTTTCCACACAATACATGAGCTGAATATGCATTTGCTAACATGGAATCATATACAGTGTATTATATGTATGTATGTATTATAGCTTCACTGTCCTACTGCTGACCCCGCTAAGTGCTTCAGTCTGTGTGTGTGTGTGTATATATGAGCAGCACAGATACACATGTCTTCACAAAGCAGGAGGAAGAACTCTGGCTGCTTGTGCATCTAGGGCTGACGATTAATCAAAACAGAGTAACATCCAAGTGGCAAAGGAAACAAGCAAGAATGGGTCACATGTTTTATCTTTATAAGGCTTTTCTTACAGCCTGGCCAGCCATTTGGGTTGTCATTGTATTCAGTACTGACAAAGCAGTCTGGAAATGGGCCAATCACTGTGAAATATGCACAATCTATCCTATACCGACCAATCACAAGTCTGGGGGGGGGGGGGCAGGTGTTTTGTGATGCATCATACGCTCCGACTTCTTTTTGTCACGAGTCAGTGTCAGTTCTAAGTCTGTAAATCTCTTTACAGCTGTTGTTGTTTGATTGAAAATAAGGATTAAATTACAGATTACATACTGTAAGTTTCTTATCTGTGATTGGTTGTCTTGACGCCTGTTAGTCCCGCCTTCACGTTTAGAATCAATCCAATTCCAATCAGATTTCTCACTGAAAAAGACGGATGGCTGGCCAGGCTATAAAACAATTTTGGGCACCAACTAAACCCAATTCAATTAAATGTACTGTGAAAAGCACAAAACTAATCAACTTTTTCGCCAAATCTGATGGTTTCATTCCGTCCCCTGTGGACTTCTTCAGCAACTTGAGTTTTTAAGCTGTCACTGTCACTAAAGGCTGACAAAATAACAAGCAAGGAAAAGCTAATAGCTGTTTCATCAAAAACACAGACACTAAAAACAATTAAACTAACTTTTTTTTCCCATTTATTAGAAACAATAACAAACAAAAAATAATCGGAACCAGGGACCATCAGCTGTTCCAACCAAAAGAACTCAAGGTCAGAGCAACTTTTGAGCTATGACTTTCCCTCAATCGCAGCATTTCCCGCTCATCAGTCCTGAGAAATCATCCAAACTGATTAACCAGCATATATCTATCACAATCACAGCATCTTACATATTCAGTTTTAACTGTAACATAACTGATTCACTCAAATTAAAGCAAACCTACAAACTGTGAAGCTCATGTGTGTGTGTTCACATATATTTGTAAATGATGCACAGCTCAATTAAACAATGATATAATGTATTGGTGACTATGACAAACGCCTGTTATTCTAACTACATAAATCTATGTCACGTCAGGTTCTGCTCTACATTTTGACCTTTGGACAAGAACAATTTAGCAACCCCTGAGGTAAAGAATTGATTTCAGATCAAAATATAATGATGAATTTGGTGCGGCGGTTTTTTCAGGATATGCTGTAGTTTTTTTTTTAAGACTTTAGCATATTAACAAAGGAACTAGGTCTTGGCTACATGATGTGCTGAAACCATTGGATTTTGCACATTTGACCTATTTAGAGTCAGTAAATATCCCTTTAGGAAAAAGTCCATGCGCTCGCTTATTGTCCATTGCTTCTCTGTATGTGAAAACAATCACACACATGCAGACACTTACTTTTTTTAAAGACACATCAGATGAAAGAATTTTCATTAGGCATGTTAAGACAACTTGACCCATGGGCTGATGATGAAGGGAGGGGCATCTTCTGCTTTGCGCTGTTTTGTTTATGTAAGAAATGATTTATTTGACAATTTCTTCTTGGAAATATCAAGACACTATTTGTTCACTACATTATCTAACGCCACAAGCACGCAAGAAGTGGAAATAAGACTGACTTCACACAGATGGAGAGGACAAAACCGACTACACAAATGACAAACGCAGTCCCAGAGGAAGCATGGTCACCACATGCCTGAGGGAATCCCCATGAGAGTGGAACGCAGGCCACGCAACCTCCACAAAACAGCAATTGTTCTCAGTTCCCATACCAACATTTTACTCCATAGAATAAGCCACCAAAAAAATTAATAAAACACTCCTCCAAAAAATGTCCAAAACATACTCCACGTGGCTACAAAGACAAACACTTACACTTCTGTTGCACAAGAACTGAACCTTATCACAAGATTTTTATGCTGGTAACTCCTAGTGCGTCACAATTCTGAAGATGATCATCATAAGACTGAAGTCATTAAGGTCATCCCATACTATTCATCCACTTTCACTCCACAGCCATAGATAGTAGAGCTGAAAAACTGAACCTGAACTGAAAAAGTACTTTAATATAATGATAAAAAGCTTATGAGACATACAGATAATCATAGCTACAACATAAAGGGATTGAGTCAGACTGTGCAGACATCAGTGTTAAGTCTATTACCAAGCTTTTGACATCCTGACATGGAAGTTATTTCACACACACATACACACAAACGTATAAATGCTGTATCAGCACCATGTTAAATGCTATTCATCTCCAGCCACTGCACCTACTAATCTCTTAAAACTGCAATCTGGTCCAAACCACCATCAACCAGCAGAGAAATAACACATCTCCTGGTGCTCACAGTCGTCATTATTATAATCAGTTAACTATGAAGACATGCATGAAGTGCTTTTCATTGCACAAAGTGGCCGTTTACAGTAAAATAAAGAAGCACAGTCTGCTCCAAGGCAAGGACAGGGAAGCCATGCTGCAGCTGTCCTGCTGGCACTGCTCCTCATCCGCCAGCACACAAAAGGAGCCGCAGGAGACTGGAAAACCATGTGTTCCTATGCACAATGTCACACTATTTTATCATGCCGGCAATTTACGGTACATGGGGATTCAATCCATAGCATGAAACCGCCTCATAATGACCGGTGTTTTAACATAAAGCAGGATGTAATGCTGTAAAATTGTTTTGTATTCACAGACATACCAATGGAGCTTAATGGGACACAGTGGAAAAAGCATAAAAACTCCAACACAGAGAAATTGGAGAGGAAACTGAGGGTACTTTTCCCCTGGTAATTAGCAGTTACATTATGCTTGTTAGCCACAGACTGCATTATGGAGTTCTCCTCACCACTAGGTCCACGGTGGTTCTCACAGCCTCAGACACGCTCTGCCGGACTTCCGCGGCCGTCCCGGGTTTGCTCAATCTCTTGGTGAATTTCCGCACCTCAGACATTGTTCCCCTCGGGTTAACATCCACGTCCTGCGTCCCGGTGTGTGACTGAGCATGCCGCGGTTCCAGATGTGGGTTGTGCGGGAGGTGAACCAGCCAGCGGTTCGTGTCGCGAGGCGGGGCCGGTGCTGCCGCTGTTGCTGATGAGAGGCTAGCGGAGAGTGTTGAGCGCGGTGAGATGCTTCACTCCCACGCACTTCCGGTGATACTAAAGTTGGTGAATCAAAGATCGTCGATGAAGAAGATTACGGACAGCACACTATATTTTAACCTTCATTTCACTCTTTACCATTTACTCGTTATTCATACTTCAAAATATCGTAAAAAAAAAAAAAAAAAAAAAAAATAGGAACGATGGATTTTTTTGTTTGTTTCAGACTAGTTTAGAGTGCACATAAATATCTCTTATAAACTATCTTTGCATGCAACTGCATTCACTTAAATAATTATTGCGCTTATTTATGACCAACTAGTCTGTCAAGATGGATGGTTGAACACTCTAACAGCATATTTAAAAAATAAAATAAAATTAAAAAAAAGATACTACCATGTGATATTTATGGCTAAATTACCCTACTCGGAAAAAAATCAACAGAACTATTTCTAAAAATCAGTGTCATCACATTGACATTTCCGTTTTTAATCCCATATCTATTATTGATAAACCTAACTGTGTTATATCCCAAATGTATGGTGTGTTAATGATCAGAATTCATTCATGAATATTTTATACATCATCTAAATACCAAATTTTACATTATACTGCCACCTTGTGGTTTAAATTGTAAATTGCAGACATAGAAATCTTATAACATTCCTTTAAATAACGATGTCACTGCTTTCAAATTAACTGCTTTTATGTTTTAATATCATATATGCTATTAATTGTTCTTAGTATCACTTATTTTGTTCACACATTAATCTAGATTAATGTATTTCTTTATTTTCTAACTGCAAAATGTCATGTTTTTGCCATTTTATCCCTGTCAGATCTCAGTCTGTCAGTGCTCCAGTAATTATTTCCAGTCCTGACCTCTATAAAAAGTAGTTTTACTCTTCATCCATTAAGCCTCATTTAATGTAAGAGATTAATGTATTTGTTTTGTAATAGATGGCGCATATTGTCTTGTGCTACTGTATATTTGAATTCCCCCCTTTGGGAGATCAATAAAGTATATCTTAGATTTTGTTTATCAAATTCACAATTCCTATGCATCTGATCTACCCCTATTAACACATTTACAAAACATACAGAACACATTGAACATCATAGCTAAAGCTCCTACTACATATTTCACATCCTTAAGTTCTGTCATTAGTGCATGTAATAATTCTCCAATAATTTATTTCATATGTTCCCAAATTAGTGTTGTTGTGATTAACCATAGATCAACCCTGCATCTAAAAAACAAAACAAAAAAAAAGAACTACCCCCCAAAAAAACACCACCGTGTTGAGTACACATACATTTCATACATATCTGGCCTTGTCTTGGATACTGTACATTGTGATCACATCTTAGTATAGGATATATAACATGCAACTATTCAGACAAACTCTGTTAATAAATGAAGTATCTATTTATTTAGTTTTTTTATGTCTTCAGTTGCAACATAAAAAATGCAATGCAGGTTGTCATGGTGTTAGAAGGAGGTTTGAGTCATTGAGGAAGCAGAATTAGTGGATTCAAAAACTATTTGCTAAGAAACAGGAAAAGTGACAAAGGAGTGGCTGCTTATTGTCCCAGCACCAAACACAAGTTTCACTTAGTTTTGGATTGGGTGAATTCCTTCAGGGCCCAGTTTTTCATTTCTATCTCCTGTCGTAATCGGCTGTATTCCTCCGCCAGGGCCTCAAACTCCTTTCCTAGGATCTTGAAAGAAGCCAGCTTCGACTCCACAGACTGTTTCTCCTCTTGACAAGCTTTCAGCTCAGACTCCAGCTTCTCTCTTTAACAGATCATTAAGAACATCATGTTAAGTTTTTAGACAATGTTGTTTTGTACAGCTTCTGTAACTTATGAAAACCAGGAAGTGGGTCATATTTGACATTTGCAATCCATAGTTAACTCTTAAAAACAGATACTATCTCTGTGTTGCCCTTGCACAAAAAAAAATTGCAGTATTAAAATACACAGAAATAAGCCAGAGCTTTAAAGATTGCCACTTGCCTTATTTTTCTATGGGCAGCTATTGAATCCGGTGTATACATTTCCAACTGAATAGCCACCATCTCAGTTCTTTGAAAAAAGAAAAACAATCAGTAAACCATGATTTACATTTCTTCTTAATTTCTCTGGAAGTGAGGATTTTGATTAGTCAGTCTGCTTTTTTTTTGTACGTTTTTATGACAGCAATGGCCTGCATTCTTCAATATATTTATAGGATTAAAATTCACTTACTTGATTTTCTGTAACATCAATTCACATTTGCCTTCGAAGTAGTCTAACTTTTTCCTGTCCAAATCAGTCTGAATCTTCAGCCTGTGGTCCAGGATGAGAGACTGGAGAAGCTGAATACATTTTGTCAGCTCCTGGACAATGTGAACGCAAGCACATCATTAAAAAAAATAATAAATAAATAAAAAAATACTCTAAATAAAGCAATCTTAGTATTCTACTACTGCTTCTGGTAAGTTAAAATAGAGGTGTTTGTAGCAATTCAGTCATTTCAAAAGCAGAAGAGGAGTACTATCATTGCTTTAAAGTACATAACATTGTATTACAGACTTACAGAAAGGTAGAGTTGAGTCTGTCTTTGCAAGAGAACTGTGTTTTCCTGGCAGACCTCTTTTAAACTATCTGCCCTTTTCCTCTCTTTGTCCAGATGAGCAGACAGATGAGACAACTTGGTGTTTTTAAGACCGTCGCTCTCATTCTCTAGGTGAGATTACAAAATTAACAACTTGGTCAGTATGCACAGTAAAGTAACACTAAAGTTCATATGGTGAATCTAAAACGTTATTTGTTCCCACAGCAGGTGTTGAATACTGTACCCCATTCAGGTTGGTAGTAGGAGAGGAGACTCAAACACTTTTTCTGTAGATGTTTCTCCAGCTCTCTGGGTAGACTTTGTTTCATTCGAAGAACATTCTGACAAAAATATTCACAGCATGTGCATAGGGAGAAAAACAACCCGTATTAATAATCAATATAGTAAATAGGGCCAGGTTTGTTACAGAGCATAACTTGTGTGTGTGTGTGTGTGTGTGCGCGCGTGCGCACATAAATAAAAGGAAAAAGGTGAATTCTTATGATTTACTTTCTCAGAAGGCAATAGCTCCATCACTTGTTGGGGGTTCAAACCCAGGACATATGGCTGCTCCTGGTTAGTTGTCCTGCTAGGATCCAGCAGTCTGGAGCACTGAGCTACCAGTAGACACTTCTGCATTGTCTCATAGAACTACACACATGCAAACAAAACAAATAATGGATTAGTGCTGCATTATAAGCTTCACTTCGACTTAAAATAAAACTGCCAATCAATGCTTTTTTTGGTGAAATGATACAGACAGTTATGCAATTGCAGATACACAAGCATGTGAATTGTACCATATTCTGCTCAGGGGGCACAGTGGTATGGTGTTTCCTGACACAGTGGTCTTGGATCATCTCTTGCAGTCCCCTATGGAGGATTTCAGAACGCAGCCAGTGCTGCCTCCGACTCTGCAGCTTCTGTTCAGCCTAGAAAAATGCATTTGTATGTGCTCACAAGTACACAAACTTCAACAGAGACCTATGCAGGAGGAAAAAATGTATTTCCAGGTTACCATAGTTCTTGTTGCTTACCAGTAGAGGTCGAGAAGTCACACAGACTCCCAGTGCACACATTAACATTAATAACTTCATAAAATGCAGCAAATACACAACTGGTCAGAGATTAGAACACACATATTCTTCAGGTCAAGTCTTGTGAATAACCTGAATTGAAATACAAAGATGTACAGCAAACTTCCAGAAGTTAAATAGAATGTAAAAGAACTAAAACTTAAATAGTAAAGATCTGATTTCTTAAAGGGACTTTTTGAGAGAAACATGCATCATTTACGGCTTTTCTGCAGCACTATAAGTAAATTAAACCTTGCAAATTACTGTAAACAAATCCTACATTTCAGTCATTTCTTTGCACGAAAGCAGTATTAGGAGACAGACCATTATTAATGAAACATCATTTGGGCAACAATAAACTGCAGAAAAAAGTTTATTACTATAATAATGGTAAGAGGAAAGGCAATTTTAAAAGTACTAAAACAAATTCACGAGAAACTCACTAAACTGTCAACATGTAGGAATTTCCCAAAGAGTATTGGGTGATCCAACATTTTCTGACCTGTGAATACATTGATCTTATATCAGGCTTGTGTTAGCAAATGAAAAGGGTACGTTCTACCCACTGTGAGGACAGTGTCTGCCAATACCTTGTCCAGCTCGGATTTTAGTGTAACAGTGAGTCCAGTTCGGTCCACATGTTGTGCTAGAGTGGCCAGAAGTTTACAGAACTGGGGGCTCTGGGTCAGATCCTCCTCCGTCATGGCACACAGCGGGAAAGAGGCGAGAACTGGGTGTGAAGACAGAATGTGCAGTGAATGACAAGTACCCAAACTAAATCTACAGAACGGAAATGCATAACGCTATATATAATGAGTTTCACAGCGTATTTTTCATATGAAAGTAAAGAACATATATTATCCTGACTATGGTCATGGTTCTTATTTCGGTTATTTTTATTGATATGTTATGGACTAACCTGCACGGTGTCAGACTTTTATCTTTGTAAACTCATTATCTTACCTTGTTGATGTAAACTGTCACCCTTCCCGAGAGACGAAACATTTGTTGACTCAGGAAAACTGGACATTTTCTTCTGGAATGACTTCACTAACAATAAATCTGTTATATACTTTATGTACCTCTAAGTTTTTAATCACTCGACGGATACGCCGTAAGAAGTAAACACAGCACTTCCGGATATAAGTTTCGCGCGCCTGCAGAAAGCGTTTCAATTGGCTGACAGATCCATGTGATCTGTGACGACTTTTAATTACGGCAAAATAATATACGGCGATATTACTGTTTATAAATGTCAAAAAATGTTAATCAAATGTCTAACATTTCTTAATTATGTTTATTTTGCATGCAAACGCAATTTTCATAGAATGTATTTCTACAGAAGAGAAAGATTGTGGATTGGCTATCGTAACAATTAGAATTTGCTACACTTTTGGGAAATAATTAAGAGCAGTCGTTCGATCGTACGTATGTAAATGTTGTTGTGTTGCACCAAATAAGTGTAGTGACTGACTCACACCTTGAACTTTATTTAACTTTTTAAACTTTATTTCACGACTATTGTAGTTTCACTAAAGTTCCATAAGTGTGTTAAAAATAATAATAAATGTATAAAATTCCTCTACTTTGTGGAAACCCATATACTGTCCTTTTTGCTGCACTAATTACAAATGCATCCCCCTCCTGTCCATTGAAAACCACGTATTGAGATGAATTGAAGCTTCAAGTGTTTCTTTATGGGTATTGAACTCTCAAAGGTGAAAATATGGCTGCTTTTCTGAACTCATGAGCACTTTAAACATCTCCAGGTGTAAAATTTAACTTATAGCAGTTATAAATCTGCCACATGTTATATACTAAATCACTGAGAGAGAACATTTTACTGCATAAAAATAACTTTAAGTTTTCAGAATTTAAGTACATTTTGATAATTATACTTAATATTTTACTTAAGGCTCTGTAGATTATTTTTTGTGAAATTACAACCAACATGTAAATGTTTGATTCAGTCATCTTCTTTTTTATACCTTTTCTAAAACTCTCTTGTGCTTGGAGTCTAATACATAATCAAAGTCATAGTTGAAATTAAAAGAGAGGTTCTAATTTATCCACCTTATGGACAAAGTTCCTTGTATTACTTTTCTGTGAAAAGCGTCCTCAGCCAGACCTAGACTTTATGTGAAGTTGAGGAGGGGCATCTGAAGATTACAAGTGCTTCTTAACAAGTCTTGAATGACCATGGAAATCTGAGTTGTTTCCTTTTCACTGTATATGAAAACATAATTTATGTATTTCTGTTTTAATCATAATCTTCCAGCTATGATCCCTGAATAACAGGATGGGTTATGTTGCCACTGGACATCTTTCCTAGAGGTGATGCTGGTCCCTGTGGTGACATCTCACACTACTACTGACATGTGTCTATATAGGACTGTTATCCGATGTCTTTTCTCAGTTGGAGATAGAACCCATGCATCTTTTTTTTTTTTTTTTTTTGCAGCTGTAGGCTGACGTCTAGAAGGGGAAAAAATCTTGTTGACACCAGATCCAAACCGTGTCAACTCAGTCCATCTGCTCAAGCCAAGGCTTCGTAAATACACTAACAATCTAACGCAGACATTCAACATGTCCTCTAATTTTAGGTGACCTTTCATTATGCTTGCCCCATTGACTACATTAATTCACTATGAGACAGTTAACTTAGAAGACTCTGTGTCCATCATATTCCACCTTGTTCACACTCAATCTGTGGGTATTTCTGTAGAGTGTGGCATTCCCCTATCACCTCTGACCTCGTGTGCCTCTCACAGCTGTTTCCTTGCAATAGATCTTGCCCAAATGTGGGCATCATAGTGCTGCTGTCCATCATACACTCATGTAAATGTCTGATCTCTGCATTATAAAACTACAATATGGTGTGCAGGTAGCACTTTGAATGGAAAAACAAGAAAAAACAAGAACAAGGAAAACCTAGATCCATGTTTTTGTTTTTAATGATGGACACTCCCAAAATATGTCATAACTTGTGCTTGTAAATAACATAGTAACTTCAGCAGAGAGGTGTTTACACAATGGCCAGTGGTCCTCACTCATCAATGAGTGGGCAAAATTGGATATGGGAGCCAGTCAATTTGAGTAACATTATAATTGACGCGGAATCACACCAATGGGTTGTGTTAGGATACGAGTCTCTTGTTTTATTGGTCACGCCAATGGACCAACCCTTATTTGATTTACCAATTAACGAAAGCCAGTGTTGATTGTCGATAACTTTAACCAATTAAAGGCCAAAATCTTCTAGTAGGCGGGTTTTTGTCACGAAGGGGTGGGGTGTTCGAGGTCATTCAGTCGCTCACTGATTCACTCTATCGGCGTGTTTGAGGGGACGGGTAGTTGGAGTAAGGAGTCGCCGGGCGGTAGTGCATCACTAAGGCTTTTTTTTTGGAGAGAAACGCCACTGAAAATTGCACCATAGACTGAAGAAACGGCCCCCGGTGACGACTTCTGTGAAATTAATCAACGTAACGACTGCGCCACTGGCATAACCAACAAACGCAGCCAAGCTATCAATCTGCTAGCCAGTTAGCATCCCTGAAAACTGACGGGATCAAGGTGTTGAAAGCTAGCCTCCCAGCTAATTATCCATCAGCTAGCATCTCTGTCGTAGCATCATTAGCTCGCTTTACCTCCTCGCGCACGTCGAGACTTCACCATTACCAGTGGCGGTGCCTTTCTGCTGGCGAGCACCGAACCCCACGTTGAGACAAAAACAGACAACGGACCTACCTAACTGGCGGCTGCTGGAGACAGCGTCTGCGTTGCATTAGTTGACACCATCACACCCATCTCCCCAACCCCTTCACCTCTGCCCCTCTCCCTCCACCCGAAACACTGGAAATCCACAAGCGGCCGGATAGCGGCGACGGGCCGGCGAAGCTGGGGGTGGTAACGTTACCGGACCCGCAGGGAGTCGTAGCGGCTACAGACAAGCTCAGCCGTGGGGATCTATCGACAAGTATGGACGGACTGGCCGTGGAAGTTCGCGGCTCGAATGGGGCCTTCTACAAGGTAACCTGGTTGCAGTCGTAGTTTCTAGTTGTCCCAGTTAAAAGTTTTGTTTCAGGTAAAAACATTGTGGCTTCGTTCTTCTGAGCTCTGATAGCTAGCCCTTACTTCTCGAATGCTAACTTGGATCCATTGCTTACAAACAGGGATGGTTTGGCGTTCCATTAGGGATGGCCATTGTGGGGTGGGTAGCTAGCTCCAGCTAGCTCTTAAGCTAGGTACACTTGTCATCATCGTTTATGGCGTATATTTGGTCATTTTTCGTAGATGCCCATGTGATTAGTGCTTTTGCCTTTGGAGGCAAACAAATAAAGCTCGCACCCGGTTCATGATATTTCGTAACACAGTGCTTTTTCTTGGAGTGTGGACTGAAAGCATTTTACACAGAAGCGATGTGCTAATCAGACAGCTGTTATGCTGTTTATGCATACAAGTATGAGGAGATGCTATGTCAAAGCTCACGTATTCCATGATTGTGTCGACCACGTTTTAGTTTTGCTGAATGTAGCATCTGTTAATTGCCCTGAGAGCGAAGAGCCAGAGTGACAGTTTCTGTTTCAATTCTCCCTCAATTCAATTATTTAGTTTCACATCCACACACATGACTTTAGACTTGTTGTTACTGTATCATAGCTTGTTTTGAACCATATTAGAGATAGGGTGAGCTAGCTTCGTTAAGTACTACTCATTTAACTACTTCAACATAGTATTATTTGCAGGCACTCAGAGATTAAGGCTTTGTTTTGGGTATGACATCAAATTTGATCTTTAACACTGATGGAAATGCAGCACTCCTAACCTGAGATAACATGACCTTTTACTGAGAGACAAATGTTTGAGGCCTTCTAGAGATGTAAACCTTGTGACTTGTCTTACTTTTGATTTCTCACAGTTAAAACAAATTTGCTTTACATGTGTTCTTCTCTGTGCTGCCGCCGTTAGCAGGCCAAATGACTCAAGGCTCAAAGCACATGGTGGTTTAGGGATGAGCCTATATTTACTCTCCTTATGCTGCCTCACCTGTCGTTCTGTTTTACAGGGTGACAGTTTGGCTCTGGCATGAATGAACACTTTCCACTCATCCCTGGTACGGCCGTTATCTCACACCTCTCATTTTGAGGATGAGGCGGCAGTGTGTTGGTGACATTGTAAAAGTTATAAACCAACTGAGATATGATTTTCATGATGGGAGGTGGGGACAGTCCTTCAAATATGCTCATTCCCTTTTTAATCTAACTTAATTTGGATAAACTGTATTAAACTTATGTAGAAAAGGTAGTTTTTCAGCATCAAGTTCATACCAGGCAAACCAATAAAAGCCTAACTGAAAATTAATTTGTATTTATAGCGTATTTACAGGAAAAAAATTTTTTACAGACCATTATGGTCATGTATGGGCAAGAAAAGAACAGATATTTCCAGGTAAACCTACATTTTCACTTAAAGGGAAGTTGTAAACTTGGTCCTCTAGTCTGGAAAAGTCGTCTCACCACATGTGCTTGCATATGGTGCTGGCCTCAGGATGAAGTCACATCATTACAAAGCTACTTCTGACACCTGTCTGCACCAAAGTTCTTTTGCCAGTCATGTCAAAGAGAGGGTTAACCTGCCCTTTGACCTTGTAATATTCAGTGGAAGTAGTACTTAACCTGACAAACAAGCACTTGTCTCCCAATGTCACATTGCAACTTGGAAGGACGGACACTTCTTGCTCAAACCTGTTGCCATTGCCGGGGTCTAATGCCACTGTCATCATGTAGAGTGGCACACAGTAACAGCTGGCACAGGAATAAAATAAAAAATGATCATCAATAAGTGCTTTCCAACAACAGCAGTGATTGATTGAACATAAGGAATTAGCCCAGGACTCAAATACATACATACAAAATTTACACACACTTCCCATGAACCTCTGATCATCTTCTTCCTTCTCAAAGGCAGCATCTTCCCAGCAGGTGTTTCCACCCCCCAGGCTTATAAGAGAAGAAACTGCCCCATCTCTCTGTCCCATATATGGTAGTGTCACATAGAGGCAGGTTAACGCCTACTACTTTCCTTCTGTCTTGGGATTGCGCAGTACTGGGAGGGTTGGTTAAAGTTTATGGCAGCTTCTGATTTGTGGATGGTCACGATGGACATGCAACACATTAAAGCGTCATCTCAATTCTAATAGTTCACATAGTTCGTCCATATAGGTGGACCTATGTTTACACCAGGTTCTCCTACACATTTTGTAAACTTGTTTTGTGTAAAACTATAGGCTTCTAACCTACTGGCAAAGAGGAAGTTCACACATTTAAATTTTGTTTGTGGTGTGTAAGAGAGTGAGAGAGATATCCAGGCTGTCGGTGCTGTCAAGAGGAGTCAATGTTCCTCGTCACTTCATCCAGCACCAAATTCACTGCCAGACAATTGTGTCAGTGATGTGATGTGTTTGCTTCCAAAAAGTCCTAGATGCTCTTTTTTTCATCAACACTCTCAGTGTTAGTCTAGCTTGACTTACAAACCGCCTGTTTGTGTTGTTTACATGCAAAATCAAACACACCCAAGTTCACCTCATAACTGTTGCTCTGCCTTGTGGATTCATGGGACTAAAATTCTTTGTCTGCTTTTATTTTAGGGTTACATCAAAGATGTCCACGATGACTCACTCACAATTGTATTTGAAAACAAGTAAGTCGGCTGTTAACCTCTCTTGTATATCTGCTTAGTCTTTACTTTGGGAAATGAAGCCTGAATGCCAATAGTAAGAGTAAAGGTGACTAACCCAGGCTGGTGATTTATTCAGGCATTCAAAATTGTCCTCCTCAGCACCTGTGTTTGGCACGCAGCTGTCCATACATGTCTCTAACAGTTTTTTACCTCCTGATCTGACCCCCTCTGCCATTCTGATAGCATGCTTTCCTCTGCTCCTAGCCCCACCTTCTGTCGCTTTCCAATACCCCCACCACCCATCCCATGGGTCTTTCTTTATCTTCTTGGCTCAACGTGTAGAGCAGGGTGCCCCTAAAAATAGTGGCCTGAGGTATGCGTGGTGGGAGGGATGGCAGTTTAGTGGCCTGTGTCATTTTTGGGTTGGTTCCTACCCCTCCTCCTCTTCACTTTCCCTGAGCACATGAAGGTGTTGGAGTAGACAGTTGTGAAAGACAGTGAATGAACGAAACCCCTTCTTTGACGTGTAATCGCACTGTTAAATAAAGAACTTTGAGATTGCAATTCATTTTGGCTCATTTAATTAATTATCAATTGAAAAAGAACCGATTATTTGTGTGCAGTGTAATACAATATGTCACGTTTTGAAAGGAAGTGTTACATAACTTTACGGCACTGTGCTGAACTATTAAGAATTCCTCATTTAATGTAAAAGAGAATGATATAATGAACAGTCACCGTCTAGACACAGTTCTTTAGATTTCCTCATTAAGCTTAATGAACCATTTTAGTTTTTTATTTTCATTATCTCTGTTAATGTCTTGTGCATGTGGGTGGGTAATAATGGTCATTTCAGTCCTACTATGAAGACCATGGTCTAGGTAATTTGAAATGCATTACAATATTAAATATTGCTGTCAGAGATAGTTGATAAGTGTTTGTGTTTTGTCTCACTAAAGCTGGCAGCCAGAGAGACAGTTGCCCTTCAGCGATGTGCGGTTGCCTCCTCCAGCCGACTACCACAAGGAAATTGGTGAAGGGGAGGAGGTGGAGGTAAGAGCTATGCAACTTTGCTCATCTGACTCAGCTCAGATGTATTAGATTTTAAAAACAACAGTTCAGTAGAGGCTCGAATTGTCTTTGACTCATTTCTCATTAATTCAGTGTGGCCTTAAGTGTGAAAAAGTTTAACATTTAAAATATATGCATTATAACTTGAATAAGTATTTGACGTACTGACTGCACTAAAATTGTTTAAATTTATTAGTATATCTAGTGGGATTTGAACTCACTGATTGGAATATCATTTTATAACCATGTTAATTGCCATGATACTACAGTATTGTTTAGTCTGAAACTGCCATTTGATATATTGCATACTGTACCTCAGGTTTAGAAAAATAAATAAATCAGTGTTTGCTGTTCAACATCATGCAAAGTCATTGTTAAATACATGGAATTTACCTCATGCTTTTTGTTCATAAAACAATAAGACCTAACAGACTGGATTGTTTTGTGAAAAGGTTATGTTAGATAGTTCACTTGGAGTCGATTTGTTTGTTTTTCCAGGGAAAAGGCACGAGATAAACATTTTAAAATGCGAATTCACCAATAAAAATGTATTAACTTAAATTAGTATAAAATACAAAAGCTAAAATTAAAAAAAAAAAAGTGCACCTTTGTTTTTCTGCCTATTTTACACGTTATGTCTTTGAAACCAACTATCACAAATATCACACTGGAACTTCAAATGGTAGCTTTTTGTGATCATATAATGAGAGGGATTAAAGTTTGATTAATTGTGCACCATTAGTTCATAACGCACTATGTATTTCTTTTGCCTTTCTGAATGCTTTATATTAATTTGCTTCCTTAACATCCCGTCACTTTGTGCCCTCACACAGGTTTACTCTAGGGCCAATGAACAGGAGCCATGTGGCTGGTGGCTGGCCCGGGTTAGAATGATGAAGGGAGAGGTGAGTGGTTTTTAGGAACTCAGGGACATTGTCTTAAAATTGGGCAAGCGGTTAAACTGTAACTGTTTTACATAGGTGCATTCTAAAGCAGAAGATTGTCCAGAAGTAATTCATATCATCCATATTTGCCTGATCTCAACAGCTTTTTGCATCACATAGACCCATAAATGTGTGTAAGGGATCATTTATTTCTGAGGGTAGTTGTTGGGGTATAAACATTCTGCAGTTATTGGGCTCAAAGGAACTTTGCACTGACAAATTATGCTAATTATCACATCTAGCTATGTTCACATTAGAGCCTAACCAGCTTACTTATGCAGACACAAGTAAATAAAGTAGGACAAATATCAGAAGACCAATCAATTATGTTATTGTTCCACTTAAAAGTCACGTTGATACAGTCTGACATTTTCCACTCTCACACAGAACCGTGAAGGCAGCACGGTATGTGCAGGGTTGATGTGTGCGTCTAATCATTGGTTATAGTGGCATTCGGTCTGGAAAGTGGCTGATGGCATGCTACTCTTTTTCTTTTTTTTTTTTCTGGGTGGTGTTACAGTTGGTTCTTCATAGTCTTAGCCATTTTACATGCTTACATGATGAACAATAATTCACATAGTTGTCATGTAGGCTACCACAGCTAGCTGCCTTAGCTGTAACTTATAAGTCTTGTTCATATCTTCCAGTAGTTACATATGCCACAGCTGTGTGTTTCTTATAAATGGTGTGTCACTCATGTTTAACTGTCAGATGTTATTTTCACCAGTATAGTGATAGTGTTGCCAAACAACGCACCTGTTAAAGGACGTCACTCAAAGGACACTTATTTTAATGCATTTATGTGCAACTATGAAACATTTAATCTATTTCATCCATCTATTTTCTTAGTGCTATTGGTGAAATGATCATTGCTGTTAGATATTTCCAGGCCTAGTTTGCATCCTCTGTTCCTTGGTGCTTAATACTCAGTAATAACTAAGGATTGGATATTGAGTTTTGAGTGTTGCAGTGTGCTGCATGCAAAGAGAATATACAGTAGTACTGAGCTAACTACAGTGATCTACTACTGTTAAATGAGCTCAAAGAGGCAGAACATCCTGATGTGGACTGACATTGTACCTTTAAATTATATTTCCCATCAACCCTTTGCTTCTTCCCAACACTGACTTGACGTGTCAAAATGTATTTGCACGAGCCTTAATCTAACAAGAACAGCTGGCGTATTTAGAGGTCTTTTTCAAAATTTCTCATCATTTGAACCAGTGCTGGCGCTCATTCACCAGCATGAGCTGCAGGTTGAATAGTGGGTCAGTGGGATATGGAAAGGGCAGCTTTGCAGTGCTACTGTGCCAGGGGAGTTGCTTCTGGTGTAGTGCTGTTATTTGGAGCAGTCTGATAAGAGCCTGCAGGAATGTCTAGCATTGACTGATGGCTTTAATTCTGTCCTTTGAGCATGGAGTGTGCAGTGTTCATCTCAATGCTTCACTCTCACAGTTTGCCTGTTTCTTTGACTCCTATTTTTCAAATTTTTCACTGTCAGCTGTTCATGTTTGCTATTCTAAAAAAAAAACAGAACAGGCATGCAACTTTATTTATTACATGGATAAGCTCTTTTAGGTCAGTATAACTTTCAATCCATGACATCAATTGTTTTTTAGTTTGACAGCAGGTTCTTATTTTGTATTGGTTAGTTTAATCAGTCTGAACATATCTTTGCATATTAACCTATCTCTGGTATTCTTTGTGCTGGTTTCAGTTCTATGTGATTGAATACGCAGCGTGCGATGCTACATACAACGAGATTGTCACATCAGAGCGCATCAGGCCACTCAATCCCAACAGTCCTTCCTCTCGAAACTCCTTCCACAAGGTCCCAATCCCTGTACCAGAAGACCTGAGGGACATGTGAGTGTATTTACAATGTCAGGTTGCATGTTTTAGGTGGATTTATGTCATCACTTAAGCTTAAAAACACAAGCCTTGTGATGTTCCAGATGATGTGAATTGAGATAAATGGCTACAGCTTGGTCCATTTCCTTGTGAGTTGCTTTCTTACCGCACAACTTGTCCCCACGAGCCTTGTCGTTCTTGTTGCTTGTAGCTGCCGAATGAATAACGACAGTAACTCTCCTGTGGATTGTTTTTGTTTTTTTCTTTTTATCGACAGCTGTGCAAATGACAATATTCACAAAGACTTCAGGAAAGCTATCGGAGCCAACTGCATCTTCTATAGTGCCCAAACACAAGAACTCATTGTGCTGGTTAGTAGAAACCCAAATACTAACTTCAAATATTGGATTTTGTTTCTTGGAAAATAAGATGCTTTTGTTACACGTAAATAGATGAGTAAACGAAGAGATTTGCAACAATATCAGGTCTTTATGCCAGTGGTTTTGTGTGAATCTCCTCCTTACTGAGTACCTCAACAGTATGCAGTTGTTGCCCCTTCCTTCCCCTCCTCCTACATATTGCTTTTATTCCTATTTATCTTGGGTGAGATTTATTCTTCTTTGTAAACAAAACAAATGCCATGATAAAACTATGAATTCATTCATGTTCTCACAGCACAAAAGGTTCCAGTTGGATTAATAAAGTTCTTTATCATTAGTAACTGGTGTGTCATTTTGTAACTTTGCCGTTAAACTTGATCCCTTTTCTATTATCTCCACAGTCGACAAACGAAACCACAGTAAAACGTGCCGCTCTTCTGAGTGACATGCATTTCCGCAGCATCCGTACCAAGCTTATGTTAATGTCCCGAAATGAAGAAGCCACTAAACACTTGGAGGTACATATCCTCATACTCACATCAACATGAACATCATTCTCCTGCTCTTTGCTGCCAAGAAAGTGCTAATTGGAATCTGCTTCACATTTTAGTATGCGCAATGCACACAAAACTAACACTGGTGTGCTACTACTTCTAGACAAGTAAGCAGTTAGCATCAGCATACCAGGAGGAGGTGAGGGTCAGGGAGGACTTGATGGGCCTCGCCATCGGCTCCCACGGTGCCAACATTCAACAGGCAAGGAAGGTGCCTGGTGTCACAGCTATTGAACTAGAGGAGGAAAGTTGCACTTTCAGGATCTACGGAGAGGTATGCTGAGTGTATACGCCTACATTTCATCTTGTTTCATGCCATATGGATAGATTTATAGTGGTGTAATTTGTCCTGATGTTTCTGCTGCCTTCTAGACCCCAGAGGCAGTGAAACAGGCAAGAGAATACCTTGAGTTCAAAGAAGACTACTTTCAGGTACCCAGGAACCTTGTAGGTGAGTGGTTAATATAACGTTTTAAAAAGGCTTTATTGTCTTAGTAGCAGCATCCCTCTTCCCCATTAACTTCTCCTTGTGAGCACACGTCTGTTTTATCATGACATTTTGTAGCACATTGTTTTTTCCTCTCACAGGCAAAGTCATCGGCAAGAACGGCAAAGTCATCCAAGAGATTGTGGACAAGTCTGGTGTGGTTCGTGTCAGGATTGAGGGAGACAACGACAAAAAACTTCCCCGGGAGGAGGTAGGCAGGCAGGGGGCTGGCAGAGACGACACTGCCAGCAGCAAAGAGGTGAATGGTCCGTTCGACTGGTCTCCCAGTCGCCTACAACCCCCCCACCCCCCCGTTTTCCCCACCTTGCCCTCCAAAAAGCAAAGCTTCTTACCTGCAGCACAGTGATGTCCCATGTGCTGTCTGCTTTGACACTGTTCCATTGTGCTGCTTTGTCTCTCCTGCTCTGTCACTAGTAGTTATGTTTTCACTGCTTTCAGTACATACTCTACAGCATATGTCAGTTAAGATGCTGTGTGTGGGCACTCATGTTGTCCATTGCTTGTGATGGATTGACTTAATTTTGTGGTTTGAGCCTTATTTGACGTATAAGCTGTAATTCACTACTTCAAAATAAGACTGCACTGTTTCATGATGACTGATATCCCCCCCCACACAAGGGGTGTAAAATGTACAGTGTTGATCACCTGTTAGCTCTGACATGTAACTCTGGATCTTCCCCCTGTCTGTTTCATCAGGGCATGGTTCCCTTTGTGTTCGTGGGAACCAAAGAGAACATAAGCAATGCTCAGGCTCTGCTGGAGTACCACGTGTCCTATCTCCAGGTTAGTCCGTCTTCCATGTTGACCGATAGAGGGCCACACCAACATTGTCACTTTTGTGCTTTTAAAACCTGTTCCTGCATGTTTGTAGCCAGTTAAAATTGTATTTGTATTGCTGCTTTCTTCACTCTAAATTTTAATCCATAGGTTTGCATTTTCCCACTTTCTCAGAATAACTTTTAAGACTCATATGATGTAGAAATGCATTTCTTAGAAGCCCGCTTAATTTATGTGAAATGGGTAGGGCTGGAGGAGCTGTGTGTAGGGTCATTTCATATTGGTCACCTGTCTCCCTCCTCATGAGGAAAGCTGCTGAGTGCACCTCATTTTGCCCTTACCTCATGTACTTTTATAAATAGCCCCTCTCTCTGGGATGGGGTGAAGGGTATGCTGGAGTTTAGATTACCAGCTATCTGGACCCTCGGCTTCCATAAATAACACCAGACCCCCCCACTGCCTCACTTCCTTCACATCGCCATTTGCCGCCTCCCTTGAGGTTCAGCTGTCGTTGGTGGAGGCAGCTGTCGCACTGAAGTGAGAACCCTCCACTGAACCACCAAAGAAACTGCTCTCAGTGCAACGCTGCCATTAGGCGCCAGCACCTTCATCTGTCCACATGGTTCAGAGGGAACGCTGTGTGGCACTCCTAAAAGATGTTAAGATCTTCCATCATCAAACATTCAATCATGAAACATTAGAAACTGATGTGTAACTTATTATTTCTAGCTTTAGGCTTATAGAAGTTGCTCATTGGCACATGTGTGTGTCCAATAGAATGGGGCTTTGATTAAAAGTCCATTTCCACTCTAAGAATCTAATGTTTTAACAAAAGCAATAAAATTATTTTTACATTGATAGAATGATTTTTAGATTTTTTAATTCTTTAGTGAATGACCATGTAATAACCAGAATAATATTCTGTAACTAGATTATTATCTAAAATAAATCCCAACAGGCTGGATGCAGAACCACCCTCTTTTCCCTCTCTTGGGTTTTATTTTGCACTTAGGACCATTTTGCTCTATATTGTCCCATAATACAAGTTCAGAAGAACAGTTCAGGGAGTGTGCTACTGTGTGTAGTCACTGTTCATGAACGGAAACAGAATGCTCGTGAAAGGGAACCTTGATCTTCAACAAAACAAAATACTATCCCAGAAATATAATTATAAGACGCGCTTTGTCATTATTATAACCTCCTCGTTTTCAACAACTAGCCTTGCCAGGTTGGGATCACTGAACACACTCTAAATGGGTCTGATGTGTCTATTCCTTCTGGGAACTCTGGCTGTGTTTGATGAGATTAAACAGACAGGGAACATATCTGTGTTTAATAGCATACACTGTGGTTTCACATCTACTCAAAGCACATCAAGAAATTTTAAAACCTATTGAATCACAATGCAGTTTTCTTACTTTAAATGCAGCAGTGCTTTACAAAAGACTACAGTGAATTAATTATGCTATTGGCAAAACTGTTTACTTGTCCACTAGCAGTTTATATTTACCAACCCACATGCAGTCTCGCCAGTTCTGTGGGCTCGCCAGAGCACATTCCTATTAGCTTGAGCACTCAACTTTACACATTACTGCCACATAGTGGTAGAATGATGGGAAAGTGTGACTTTTAAGACCACATCTTGTTTCCAGCTCAATACAGCAGCATTAGTGTTTTATTGCACCAGCTGAAGTGCAGGATGATGTGCCTGGACTTGCACTTAGAATTAAATTGTGGTTTTAGTCCCTACGCATGTACACAATTCACATGGTAACAGATGTGTCTTTTTTTGTCGGAGGGATTTTCACTTCATTTTGTTTTTAAAAGCTCATTCGGCAAAGTTAAACATCCAAGGCATCATGTTGTGAGTAGGGGGCTATATTTACATAAATTACTTTTACTCCTGTCATGACTTCAGGAAGTGGAGCAGCTGCGTCTAGAGCGTCTTCAGATTGACGAACAGCTTCGTCAGATTGGAGTGGGATACCGTGCACCTACTAACCGAAGTGGGGGCCCAGGTGGTGACCGGGAGAAAGGCTATTTGACAGACGAAAGCAGCAACTCACTCCACACCTCTCGGACTTATGGAGGCCGAGGCAGAGGACGCAGGGCTTCCAACAGCCAGTACTCTGGATATGGTAAAAACATTTAATTTCGATGGTTTATCTGTACTTGTGTCTGTTCTTGGGTAAAATAGACAATGGCTAAATCGTTTGTCTTGTCTGCTTGATGTAGGCACAAACTCCGAACAGTCTAATGCTTCTGAGTCAGAAGATGTTAATGAGCGAGACCAGCGGCCACGTGGCATCGGTGGAGAAGACAGAGGCTCTAGACGGGGCGGCAGGGGCCGGGGCTCCAACTCCGGACGAGGCCGTGGGGGGCCAGCGTCCAAGCCCTCCAACTCCATCAGCTCAGGTAATGAAAGCCCCTGTTCACATTTCTAATAAGTATGGAGTGATTCCCAATTTTAAACTGTTTGTACCAGTGGATTGCTTAAAACTAATCACCAAATTGGTTTTCTGTGACATTTTCAGTGCTGAGAGACCCAGACAGTAACCCATACTCCCTGCTGGAAGGTGAAGGAGAGCTCGCTGACGCAGACATGAGTGAAGGTATGGGTGGAGACCGCCGCAGACGCTCCAGACGTCGCCGGAATGACCAGGAGCCCAGTGTGATGGACGCCGCTGCTGAGTCGGACAGCCAGGCCGGCCCCAACGAGAATGGACTGGGTGAGAATCTCACAGTGTAATCTGTTTTTTTTTTCCAGTCTGGAAAATAAAATGGTCGTTGAAGAAAGGAGACTGTGTTCTCTTATCAGAGATACTGACCCACGTTTTTCATTTGACTGTTAGATGAAGAAGCTAGACCTCAACGTCGCAACCGAAGCCGCCGCCGCCGCAACCGTGGTAACCGCCCAGAGGGTGGTTCAGCCAGCCGTGACAGACAGCCAGGTGAGAGTGGTGAGTTGTTGTGTTTTACGCGTCAACATTTTTCTCATTAAACACAGTAATGTATTATTCATCAAGATAACTCCCGGATGTTTACTTTAGACCTGAAATCTCTCAAACGCTTTTGTGTTTATAGCCTAAGGGCAATACTAAAACATTTTATATCAACAGTGTACTTCCCAGCAGTTGTCTTGGCTAACAAAATGTCAATGTTTCTAGTGACTGTTGCTGACTACATATCCCGTGCTGAGTCCCAGAGCAGACAGAATCTGCCTCAGAAAGAAAACCACGCTGGCCTGGAACCCAAGGTATGACTAAAATTGGTCATAAAATATTCACATGTACATGTTTATACAGTACATATTAATGTAACCTTTTAAAAACAACAGTTCACAATATGTTTTGAGACTGTAAGTAATGTATAGGGATGTCGCATCATATTTTTTTGATTATCTGCCGATACCGAGTCCCGACCCAATACTTCTATAAAACATTATGAAATGAACTAAAAACAAAGAATAAGATCTAGGATCTCACTTATTTTTATTCTTTTAGGTTGGTTGAATTACAGTCTCAAGTCAGAACAACACAGAAATAAAATGACATTTTCTTCACATTAGGAATAGTGCAACATCAAAGACTCAATAAAATAGTTGTGTTTAGGGTTGGGTATTGAACGGTTTCATTCGATACCGGTGCCAAACCGATACTTTCAAAACAGTATTTAAATCAGTACTTTAAAAAGAAAAAAAATCACACACACAGAGAATCTGAATATAACATTTTATTACTTTTACTTTGACACGCCCACTCTGGGTCTTTGTGCTATAGCAGTGTTTCCAGCAGAAAATTCCTATGTCAAGGTGGTGGGTTTCCGAGAGGGGGGGGGGGGGCTCATCGGTCATCACCAACAACCCACCACCTTGACAAAGAAATGTTCTGCTGGAAACACTGCTATATCACAAACACATTCTGTGTGTGTGATTTCTTTTCTTTTTAAAGTACTGAGCGCATCTATTGCATGTTGAAGCCTCTGCATCCTTCCATGTGAAGTGGAACCACACTTTGGAACGTTTACCTTTGACATCTTTTCACCAAGTGCATGACTCGACTGTTGCCAGAGGGACTTTGCGGTTTCCTGCTGCGCGTGCACACTGACGTAACAGTCAACAGACGTCGCAATTGAACAGTCGCGTATTTTGAGGCATCGAAATGCACATTTCATTTCGGTGCAGTTACAACCGTTAATGTTCGCCCCGGTTCCATATTTGTACCGAGGTTTGGTACCCAGCCCTAATTGTGTTAAACACACCCTTTGTTTTTCCACCTCTCGAGATCCCGAGTTTGCAAAGCTCACAGTTTGTTACCGCATTGTTCTCCTCTTTCACACCGAAATATCTCCACACAACAGACATAGCGGCAAAAAACTCTGAGCAAATACCGCACCTCAGTTTAAAAAGAAGCTGTTGTGTGTTTGTGGTCTGTGCAGACACGGACCTGGGTTGTGAACGTTGGTAGTTTAAAAAAATATTATTTAGTTCTTATTTATTTTTAATCACTACTTAATATATAATAATAATAATAAATATATGTATTCTTTATCTGATACTTGATCTGAACATAATGTCCAAGTCCAGATCGAGTCCACAGTCACATGATCGGATCGGGACAACCCTAGTAATGTAACAACCGAAAGTTACAAATAAGCCAAAATTAAGGTATAGTTAAAATAAGTGTAAGGTTTAAAAAAAACAAGAAAAAAAAAGGCAAAATGTGAAGAAAACAAAAGCAATGGAAAAGATGAGACAAAATGCTAAAATCGTGTCGCTCGGCTCTTAGTTAAACTTCTTTTCATTTCTGTTGATTTGATTCAGGAAAACGGGACCAGCTCCAAGAAGGATGAGCGAACGCCCTCTAAGCGTTCCCCCAGCAAAGGCATGAGCTCGGCCAGCGACACCCTGACCTTGGTCAATGGGGTTTCGTAAAGATACGACCCCACCCCTCGCGAACCCAAGTCTAGAGCAAGACTCCATGGCAAACTCTGTCCCTGCTTGCATTAACTTAAACCTTAAACAGATGAGTGAAAAGTACCTGACAAAATACCTGAATTCATACTATGAGTGAAAAAGTACAAAAAAACGACAAACGCATCTACTTAAAACCACACGTTAACGGTGTATGCTATCCTATCTATCAGTACTTAGTGCTTATTTAAAAAAACAACTAGCTTGCCAAAAAAGAGCTGGTGGATATGACTTGATTTTTAAAAGAAATACTGAAACACGAGAAACAGGACAAGACTTTTTTTGTTTGTTTTTGAAACGGTTGTCTTTATTTGTGTCTTTTTTTTTTTTTTTTTTTTTTTTGTTTTTTTTTTTTTTTTGATTGTTTATCACTTTGGACTTTGGCAGTCGCTCTCTCAACCAAAACAGACACGTCTCTTAACAGTGTTAAATTACAGACAAGAGAGATGTAAACTGTAAGGAGTGGCATACGAGCAGTCCAATAGCTTATGTGACGCGATGTTCGCACACTGAACCTGGGAGTGGAGTCGGATTGGAATATTGATAGACATTGTGCCTTGAATTTGAAAAAAAAAAAAAAAAAAAAGATTAAAAAACAAATTTCTCCATTAAGTTTGCTTTTGTTTCCTGAGAGGAAGAAAAGAGGGAGGAGGTGTTCTTCCAGGTTTTTTGGTTTCGTTTTTACGAAGAGAACAGATCTGTAAAGGAGCGATGGTTAAACGGAGAGGATACAGGAAAGGAGGGAGTGGCTGGCCGAGGTGAGGAGAAAGAGTTCTGGTGCCAAACATGAAATTCAAGGCGCTTTGGGGTCAGTGCGTGTATGTGCGTGCACGCGTGTGTGTTTGTGTGTGTGAGATTTGGCAACCACAAAACTAAAATGGGAGGGATGAGGTGACAACGCATAATAAAGCGCTGAGACGGTCACATGGTGAGGCATCTCTATTTATCAACAGGCCTGAGAGGTGGCTGATGCGTCACTTCCTCCTCTGGCCTGTTATAGGGTTTTGGAGGCTCCAGGGTACCCATGGCACCCACACAGCCTTGTAAACAGGACAGGCTGAAACCAGACAGAAGGCAGACTTGGACTATAGATTTAGCGTTAAAGAGAACTATACCGTGCCTCTTTCTGTGTCGGAGGGGGCGGCGGTGCTAGCTTCCAGCCACACGAGTGTCTTGATAAACCACTGCAGCGCGCAGCTCCGGATGCACACGCGGGCGACCACCTTTCTGGGACAGGTGCTGCTAGGTGGGGAGGGCCTGGAGACTGCAGACTGTGAGAATGGGACAGCTTAAAATGAGACGAGAGCCATACGCACATGACACACGGGCCCACACTTACAGGTACACACACACACAAGTCGAACACACCAGGTGTGAAGGGGCGTGGTCGCCGGGTGGCACAAAGTAGAGGACTGCAACTTAAAACAAGTGAGACGGCTGTCTTGTACCTGGCAGTTTGGGTCAACAAATGGAGTAAGAGAGGGGACTCAAAACCTCAGTGGCTCTCTGCTCATGTTGTTACTGTTGTCTTGGTTACCGCTCTCAAGTTTTTTTTGTTGCTATTTCCACATCTTAGAAAATATTAAATAAAAAATTGAAGTGAAATCAACCTCTTCTCTGGAGATGAACTTTGATTTTTCTGTCTTGTGAGTTTGCAGTCTATTTTTCTAACTTGCATGGCATTAGTTAATGAGTAGTAGGTGGTGCCTGTCCTGTGCATGAGGAAAAGGGTGTTATTAATCTGACTTACAAAGCCATTGTTCCATTCACTAGAACTGCTGCTAATGTACACACTGAATGTCCAACTAACTTAGAACCTTGATGAGAGAAAAACTTTATTCGACTAAAAATTCCCCGCTCATCTGCCCAGAACATCCCAGTTTCTATCGGACACGAGTCGGGAACGGGCCCCATTCCTTCACTCTTAAAGTATTAAACTACGGGCAACAATAGTGCATGACAAACAAGCGTCCACATGACCAAAGGTTTTGAGAGACAGATGACTGGGAGTGTGGTTGAATGAAGATGACCCAGATGCTGCTGTTCTACATTTCTGCTCACCTGTATGTTGTGTTTTTAAAGTATGAAAGAGCACTTGAGTATTTGTACCTTGGTTCAGTCGCATGTGTGTGAGTGGAGGACAAAGCCCTGCCGAGTATGTTTGTGTTTACCTTTATACCTCATTGTGTGAGTACTGTATTCCCTTATCTATCTGTATCCCTCATGTCCTGTTGAAAGACTATGAGTGCGTGTGTGTGCGTGTGTATGTGTGTGTGGGTGCTGGTTGTACAGTCGACTCTTCACTGTCAGATTTTGTCTGGTTTTCTCACCCATGTTCTGATGGCAATAAAGGACTTTTCATTGTTTGGTATACATTTTTTCCAAACATGTCTTTTTTTTTAATGTGCGCCCACAAAAATTGGTAAAGGCTACAATTATTTTTAATTTTTTTAACTTATTTTATTACCATTTGCAGCCATACAGTGCATCCAGATTTTAACAAAAAAGAAAAACAATAAAAAAGATAAATGTCAGATATGTCACTCTAAGTAGGTACAAATAAATCCACAGTTTAAATACATACAACAGTCCTTAGGGTCCTTAACCTCGGTTTTCATGTTTCAACAAGTGGTATACATACACATAAATAAAGCAAAATCAAAAAAAGAGAAGGTGAAAGGGAAAGAAAGAGAAAAAGAGATGAATTTGTTTTAGTCAAGTGGAGATGCATAACGATTCGTGTCCGGTTGTGAACGAATGATTCTAATTTAAGTTGTAAGACTGCAGTGATCTGCTCTATGTGATATATGTGGTAAAGGCTACATTTAAAATAAGTATCATTAAGGATTAATATAATAAAGACACTAACACTGCAGCGACTAGTGATTGAGAAACAAAATGTTGGGTGATGGAACAGGCACTGTGGTGTTAGATTTGTCTCAAGTTATTTTAAGTAATCCTAATTTTACATTTATAGGAGCATCAGCGAAGGTTAGCTACCACCGTTTTAACCGTTTTGTGTTCCGTCTCATTGGCCTTGTGATGCAACGAGAGATTCAAGTGTACGGAACAAAAATAACCAGTACATTTTGCTGCCTTTCCTAGTTTTTGTCTTTCTGTTGCTGTTTTTTCTTCAGTGTGATTTGTCTTAAGCTGCAAAACTGACTTGATCAATAACGATGGGGGGGCAGATAATTTATTTCAATATTTTCTCAAGCAGAAAATGTAATTTGCCTCTGAAGTCTGAGACTTAACCTTGTAGAAAATGTGTTTTTCAGGCATTTACGTAAATTATAAAATGACCAAACAAACAAAAAAAAAAAAACTATGTAAGGCTTTTATCAAATGTAAAATTACACCTAACAATACAGTAGTATCAGAAATGGGAAATTTTGTCATTGAAAGGTTAATGCAGATTTTTTTTTTTTTTTTCCCCAAAGCTGTAAATCACAGGTGTCAAACATGCGGCCCGGGGGCCAAATCCAGCCCACCAAAGGGTTCAATCAGGCCCCTGGGATGAAATTGTGAAAAAAATTATACTGAAGAAATTAACAATAAATGGTGTCAAAAGTTTGTTTAATTCAAGCTCAGTCAGTTCTCAGGGGGGGTCAGACCAGTAAAACATGATCATAATATACTATAAATAGTGACAACTGCAAATTTTCTCTGTTTTGGTGTAAAAAAGTAAAATTACATGAAAATGTTTACATTAACAAACTATGCGTTTACACAAAAATGTGAATAACCTGAAATGTTTTTAAAAAAAACAAAAGTCTGTAATTTTTTTTACCAATATTCTGTTTTTAAATGTTATTTAAATGATAAACTGTGGCAGAATTTTTTTTTTAATTGCATTTACTTTTCTAAACAGATTTTAAATCGTTCCTTTTTATTCCGATTTTTAAGGAAACTTTGTAGATGTACATGTTATAATAATTTAAATCAGTTATTATTTCACTGGTCTGGCCCTCTTAGATCATAATGGGCTGAATGTGGCCCCTGACTAAAATGAGTTTGACACCCCTGCTGTAAAAGATGCTGGGCTTTACTGTGTTACTCTCAGATGTTCAGTCTGTTATTTGTAAAACACCAGCTCAAACAGAGCCATCCGAGGCTGTTTTTAAAGGTACTTCTACTAAATAATTAAAGTAAGAGAACATCTGCCGGTGTGAGTTTTACGTGGCTCACTTGCTTATTTTAAGCTTCCAATCTGCCCCGTTCTCAAGGGAAACAAATATTTCCAAGTGATGTATTTTTAGTTCCACATGAATCCCATTTGCCTGTCAAGCGTTTTGTTTCCGATCATGCACTGGAGTTATTCTACAACTGGTTGATGCCTTAAGTAATTATCATGGCTAGGAGGATGCTGTAGTGAAAAAATGCATTGTCTGTTTGGCCTCTGTGCCTATTTCTGTAAGCCTGTGGCGCCCTCTGCTGGAAATATATCACCATAACATTATTTTTAGTTGATATCTACCTGTAGAAAAATGTTCTCATACAATGTCTTCTAGATAGATGTATACTTATGAAAACTACAAAGGATTTGTACTCATATATGGTCATATTTTTATCATATAGTCATATAATTTCAACACACTTCACCTCTGATTATTTACAAAGGTATATTATATTAATTGGGCACATGTTTTTTAATGTGTCGTCCATTTGTCAAGTTCTTACGTTCCGGCTGTGTCATGGTGTGTTTAAGGAGAATGTAAAGATCCAATTGGAAGCCTTACTGAGCTGTGTGTGTATAATTTATGTGTGTGTGTGTGTGTGTGTGTGTGTGTGTGTGTGTGAATTCTCACAGAAATACAGGCATTATTTCACTCTTGGGTGTGTTATCTTAACCTATAATGACCAAGTGCTATGCCTGTGTCAGTTCTGAAATTAATTTTTCTCTGTATTCAACCTTTAGTCAATGATTTATCTCCATTTATTACAATATTGTTCTCTGAATTTTGTGGGGGTTTTTTCAGTGGAAATCAAGGCAAGACAAATTTATTTGTATAGCATAATTCACACACGGGGCAATTCACAGTGTTTTAGAAAAATGGAAAAGGTTGAGGTTAAAAACACACATTTACAATTAAAACAATCAATAAAGCGAAGAAGAGTGCAGATGGAACCCTTTCAGTTGTTCTATTCACAGTTGAACAGCTGTTTTCAGTCTGGACTTGAACACTGTCAGAGTAGAACTCTGTCTCACATCATCAGGAAAACTGTTCCGGACTTTAACTGCATGGAACTGAAACACAGGTTCAAAAAGATCAGTCCCTGAGGTTCTCCAGGTCCGAGATGGTTCATATTGGACCACCATGTCACAGTACTTTGGTGCTAGACCGTGGACAGAGTTCTAGACAAGCAGAGTGGTTTTAAAGTCTGTTCTCTGAGCTACAGGAAGCCAGTGCACAGACCTGAGCACAGACTAATATGGTTCTACTTCCTGGTTCTAGTCTGGACCCGAGCAGCAGCGTTCTGGATGGACTGGAACCATCTGACAGGTCATTTAGAGAGTCCAGTGAGAAGGCCATGACAGTAGTCTAACCTGCAAACAACCTAACAAACAAACAAAATCTGGGTACATTAGCAAAATAATTTACTATTATTACATTTATTTACTAATATTACATCCAAAGATCTGGAATGGCATGTTGCATTTAAAAACAAAAGCTTTTTTCACCCATACATGCCTACAAATAATATATTTTTTTTCTAAATAATGTATAAAGTGCCTATGATTTTGCACAGTAAACCACGATCCCTCAAGATGCATAGTATTTTCTGTGAATAGAAAAATCAATGTATGTTAATTCTTCATTTACTTTGTGTCATAAACATTTTTTTTTAACAGTAGTAGCACTTACCCCCTCCATATAAATCAGCAGTATAGAATTCCCTGCTAGGACACTAAAATGTAGCTGATCGATCATTAAAAGTTATTTGGATCACCTCCACATAACTCCACAGTTGTTTTATTTATTTATTATGAGAATATTCATTTAATTTTCACTCAAGCTATTTTAAAAGAAAGAGAAGCGTGCGTGTTTTGATTTTGGAGAAAACCCTAAATAACTTTGTTAGTGGATTTGTCCATCGTAATGCCACACAATATCCAATCAGGCGCCGCACTTTTGACAAACACGCCCTTTAACCAATCAGAGCGAGAATGTTTTGACAGACATGCCGATCTACCAATCACATTCAAATGTGTTTGCTGCCGTCACTCAGTCGGTATTTTCCGTGAACCTTATCTTTTAAGTTTTGACTTCGGTGTGACGCTACTCAGACGCTGTAAGTATTAATGTTTTCGTTTGAATTTATACCTTATTTGTCTTCGTCGATTTTAGGTAACATTTGTGTTGAAACGCAACTCCATTTTATTTCGACAAATGAGCGGAATTTTGTTAGCTGGCGTCACGAGGCAATATAGCTAAAAACCTGTTAGCTAATGTTAGCTTGCTAGCAATACTTCTAACTAAACCAGACTGCCTTTGTCCAGGAAGTGGAAACACCGAAACTTCTTTCAGTGTATTAAGGTGCATATTAGTGAGTCGTTTATTTGTTAGACGTTTCAGACAGATCACAGAATGTTCATTTTAAAGAGGGTTTGCGTGCCATGTACAGCCAGTTCTGGTTATGATTATTCCCGTTTACCCAAAGCTACCATTCGCATCGATTACTAGCTTTCGTTTTCCAGGTAATGGCGTTATAGTTTCATTTTACTGTTTAGTCTCGCTTATAGGCTTGTGCTCACTGTTGATCTCTTCATCTCTGAAACAGAAGCAGACTACACCAACAATGGTCAAGATTTTCATCGGAAATCTCTCTCAGGAGACTGAGAAGGAGGAAATTGAAGCTCTCTTCACCCCTTATGGCACTGTGACAGAATGTGCCAAGTTCAAAAACTATGCGTTTGTCCACATGGATGACCGTAAGAGTGCCACCAAAGCTATCCGAGAGCTACATCAGTATGAGGTAAATGGACGGCCCATCAATGTTGAGCCCAGCAGAGGGAAGAACCAAGGGCCTGTAAAGCTTCATATAGCCAACGTTGAAAAGGGTTTTGATAAAGAGCTCCAGGAGCTATTTGAAGAATATGGCACTGTCACAGAATGTGCCATTGTGAAAAACTTTGCCTTTGTGCACATGTCCAATTCTGATGAGGCCATGGATGCTCTGGAGGGCCTGGACAACACAGAGTTTCAAGGTAAGTAAATGTGATAGTGGTAGAATTCAAAGTTCAAAGGTTTTGGGGAATTGCGCACATTGCATTTTTTTGGGGATTTGAGGGACAATGTTTTTTCTCTCTCAGGAAAACGCATACATGTTCAGATATCAAAAAGCAGACCCAGAGGGGGACCTGAAGAGGGGGACTATCCACCTCCGCCAGGCAGAGGCTATTACCCTCCGCGTTACCCAGGGGAAGGGCCTGAGCCTCCTTACAGAGCCCGCATGTCCGCTTACCCACCTCCACCTCCGCCACCCCCTCCCCCGAGACGGCCAGTGTATCCTGACCGTGGCTATGGTGAACGAGACAGCTATGGTATGGTTGATTATTATGAGAAATACAGAGCTCGTCCTTACAGCTCTGCAGGCTACGATGACAGGCGGACCAGTGCGATCCCCCCTCCTCCGCCCCCCTCCTCTGCACTGGCACAACGTCTTGGAATGGGGTCCCTTGACCCATACGAGCGCCGCCCGCTTCCCCCTCCTCCTCCCTCTTACATGAGCAGGGATCGAAGCCCCATCAGACGGGCCCCACCTCCACCCCCTCCATCTGCGGGTAATGGGTACTCCTACGAGCGGTCTCGGCTCTCCCCACTGTCCAAGACTCCAGCGTATGCTATGCCGCGCCACAGGGATGTATACTCAGAAAGGTTGCCACCCCCACCACCGCCACCTCGCTATGCGGGCTACTAGACCCATTATTCAAGGTGAGATCAGAGTGTGGATATGCCATAACCAAATGAATCACATAAAAAATTAGGCAATATGTACAAAATATTCAAATAAAAGAGAACCGAAATAAACTGGAGCTTAAACCGTAAATAAAGATAGGATGAGGCATTAAATTATCATCATTCAAAGCTCTTAATTCTTTCAGATCTAGTTCAACCTTTGAACTTTACAAATGGAATCCTAAGATTTTTGCTGCTTGAACATAAAAACATCAGCCTTGCGCGATTCTTGAATAAAACACGCTCCTTGACATGTGTGGTGTGCTCTCTTTCCAGGTTTAGAATATGACAAGATCGTCGTCGTCTGCAGATGCACGTGGCGCTAAACATCGGCCCCTTGTCTATGGCGGATTGCGTTGCGTTCACCTGAGACTTACTGGAAGATACTGAATTGCGGACAGCCCCGTCCTCTGCTTCTTTTACTGTTTAAATTCTAAAAAATGTTTTGTTGGCTTAGGTGCCGAGGTGGTTACACTGTTGGCCAAAAACGTATACTCTTGCATTTCAATCTTTCTAAATGGATATGACATCTGGGGAAAATGTGACATAATTTTATAAGGGACGTCATTTCTATACAAATACATGCAGTCTTTGTAAACACTTACCTGCTGGTTAATCACAAAAATGCCCACCAAAACAAGTTATTAAGTGTGGAGTAGTATCATATTTGGTGTGGCAGGGTTTGCAGTTATCTCTTTGCGACACATGTAAGCATGACAAATCAGATGTCCAATATGGGTTTTTTCCATTTTTTTTCTTTGTGTTAACTTTTCTTGCGAGAATAGATTTCATAGCAAAATTATGTATGATTTTTATTTACAGGTTGCTTTTCATTTGAGGGCTTTTTTTAAATAAATGAGTGAAACCAAAAATGACGTTTTAACTGTCAAATTCTTCCTCGTTTGAGTGAGCCTTTTTTTAGTGTAAAGATGTGGTAGGTAACTTTATCCCCGACTAGAATTATTTTCTGAACAAGCTTGTTTTTCCCCACATTCTTGGGTTAGTGACTTTATACATGGAGGCTGATGTTCTCTGAAATGCGTCTATTTCCAGTAAAAACTGCAAAGCAATTTGACACTTTGTCATCTTTCTTGACCAAAACCGCCAACTTTTATTACAAAGTAGAATTAATCTGAGTCCCCTGGTGTGAATAGCTGCTTTTTTCTTAAAGAACGGATTGGACTAGCATATGATTTCAATAGGTGTGGAGGAAAAGACGCTGTTAAAGAAATGGAAATCCATTTTTTTAACCATATCCGAATCTGGAACTGTAGTGTTTTTAAAGGCGAGTCTACAGCTGTTCACCCCCCCCACCCCGCCCCCCTATACAGGAAGCTGCATCTGTCCTTAATGACATCTCTTTACTAACGTTGGGTTGAGCTTGTCAGATTTGCCTTCAGTGTAGAACATCCAAAGCATTAATTACCCTAACTTTGCGATGACCCGCTTCTGGCGTTTGCGACTAATCTTACCTTCTCTGCTGTTGAGATCACTACATTAATTCACCCTCCATTATCACAATGCTTATAATGTCCTTCATATTTCTGCTACAAATTGCATGCAGTATTGGTATTCTTAGAACTTGTGCTTTTTGTAGGTATTTAGACTATTCAGGCGATGCCAGGTCATGCATGGTAAGTGATGCCTGGAAGAAGTCCAACATCCTGTAGTGGTGAGGTAGGTTCTTTTTGCATTTCACACAATATACCATACGTTTTATGCTTGGTAGTGTCTAAACTAAAGGAGCTAAATCTTGCCAAAACATTCAGACAAATCCATTTTCTACTATATTTGAGTTTTGAAAAGGAAAAGTCATTTTATGTTGCACCCTTGAAAACGTAAAAGTTGTAGCAAACCTAAAGTGGGTGTTCATTCTTTGTCTACAGGACTGTTACTGGTGTTGGAAAAATAGTGGAAAGTTGGGATCACATGGACTGTGTCTGTATTTAAAGGTGAGGTGATGAGTCTTATCATGAAGTAACTTTATTTTTGCGAAATTCAAGGTTATTCTGCGTGACGTTTGATAGTTCTGTCCCTTTTTTTTGGTTTTGTTTTTACAGGAAGAGAATCGGTTCCTTGGGTGCAGTAAATGCTCACTCATCAGAAATGCAGCGTAGGAGGTCTGGAACAGAAAGAAGAATTTAGATCAATCCTCAATGTCACATTTGGGTTACTGAATCCACAACTGATAAAGGACCAGACATTTGAAAGTTACTCCTTTTCGTCCACCTAGACAAAGGACTTTTTGTTTCTGGCACCTTCACTGAGTGTTTGACACTTTGACGCAGCCCTGTTGAATACAGTATGTTTGCTTTGGTTAATTTTATACCCCGACCTGGGCGCTGTATCAAGTAAAATAAACAGATGCCAATTTCTTCTCTGCTTCAGAACAGGTTCTTCATTATCAAAAACGTCAGGTATGCCTTTATCTGGTTGGATCTCTGCTTTGCTTCTAAGCATAACCTGCTCCACAGTAAGTTATTGCCAGCAGTTGTCAGTGCATTTAAAAGGATCTAAAAGAGAAAGTAAAAGTAAAAACGTGGGTAGATGAAGTGGAGGGGGGGTGTGACTAAACAATGCTATGAATTGACTCAAATTATCTCACATGTCATGAACACAACCTAGCAGAATAAATGTAATCACATATACTAGATATTCTACTCAATGAATCAAACATTCAGTGACAGTTTATCATCCATTTCCTTCTTGGGTTTCAGCCATGTTTGTTTTAGCCTGTGTTACATTTTCAGTTCCTCTTGTATAAAGTTGTTGTTTGTGTAGAAATCGCAGCCCATCCATGTTAGCAATGAGGCACCAGGAGCTAACCCAATGTTTTTTATATCACTGTGCCTATGACAGAAGTTGAAAACCACCTTGTTTATGCTACAACTGTTGAAGGTTTGTTTTTTCTCATGCATGCTGCAGAAAACTTGCAGTAAACTTAATCTGTCTTCCAAACACTGTAGCACCTGTTTATTTTTTCTGATTTTTGTCATTACTGTATATCGTCCTGACTACCCACCAAAGTGAATGTTTTAGCTTTTTTTTTAAACAACTGTCTTGATCAGAAACTGCATAATGTAACAGCTTTTTCCTGATATATATATATATATATATATTTAAATAATTTTTATTTGTTTATGTTTTTAATGGAATGTCCTTTGCAATGGACAGTATTTTTAATGTAAAACCATGAAATTTTCGTCCCCTACAGAGGACAGAAATGTATTGCTGGTAGTCAGGAGGATATATAAACTTTATTTACAGGCTCAAGACCCACAGGGGAATCACAATACAAACATCAATTATACAAAATAATTCACATTCATTTACGTTCAACATTAAAAAAAAAAAGAGAAGAGAAGCTAATGAAGGGACTCATACCAGTACTCCCAGATTATACAGAGCTACGACTTGGATCTACTAATTGTACAATAAGTTTATTTGTAGAGCGGTCCAACCTGCCCATAAATTTATAAGTGAGATTTCTCAGCAGTGACATGAATGTAGTTAAGTCTAGTTTACAGAACAACCCACTCGTTCTAGTACTTCTTGGTTTCTTCAGGAAGATCCTGAGACGGTCATTGTACACAACTTTCATCTTGAGCAAGCTCTCCTTCTTCTGTCTAATCCAGAGGGGAGCAGTAAGTTCTAAACAAGTTAACTTTAACATCTGTAGTGCAATGATAAGAGTTTTCTAACGCAACATATTTGCTTGGACATATAACGCTCTCCTCTGTCTGCTCATGTATGTATGAAAGCTGTTACATAAATGATTACTGAGCTTAATAATGCTAAGCCAGGGTTTGTCGTTTTATTTTATTTTATTTTTTTACAGTAACTTTAGCTTATTCTGTTATGGATGTGGATGTTATTTCTCAGTATTTAACTAACATATTAAATACTAATAAGAGGAAACAAATGTGGAATGCAAGATAAAATAAAATACCCAAAGTATTTGTTGTTCTCTGTTAAAGTACTACTGCCCCCTCCACACACACACACACACACCCCTGCCAGCCTGACTTTCCAGAAGTCATCAAGTTTATATAGTTTCTTACATCTATAAAATCTTCAAAAGTTTTATTGGTGTCCTACTTGTTGATTCCCAAAGTACGCTCTTATCTATAAGTTTATTCAGACTGTGTGAAGTAGATAAGATTATTGATTTCCTGCTCATGGACTGATAATAAGTTAAGGATTTTAACCAGACTGAACTTCGTATTCTATGGAAAAACGTCTGGACCTGGACCAGGGATGATATCATTTAATAACTCCATCCAGTATCTAAAACACCTTTGCACTTATCATATTTCATGCTACCGTTATATTTGTTATGTTGTTTCAGAGTAAATTGAACTTGCCTATTATACGTTTTGTCTCCTTTGTGCTTGAGCTCTTAAAGGTTCAGTTTTATTTTTGTTTTATTGGTTGTTACACAATTGCTTTAATCGTAATTGCATACAAAAAGTAGAAGCATGCATGTTGATGTGCTCAAAGCTTCTGTTTATCACTGACATCTGAGCTGAAGGAGATAGAGAACTGCTTTTAAATCTAGAAAAACCTGTTTCCAGCACGGTTACAAGATTGGCTCTGACCCAAAGAATGCAGCCTGTGAAATGTATGAGCTTTTCACATGGATAGACTTTATTTAACAACTTTTTTTTTTACATAGAGATATTACAAATGAAGCTTAAGATCAATATACAGTATAGAAACAAACACCTTTGTAGCATTTACAGTAAAAATAGGCTGATCAAAAGCATGCAGATCACAGTTTAGATACAAAGGTTTGCATGGTTTGATTTCACATTACAAATAGGAAATTCTATCAAGTTTTTAACATTGGAAATGTAACAACTAGAAAGTAAAAAAAAAAAGTAGATAAGCAGTCATTACTCATCCTGACTGACACATTAGAGTCTCATCAGTCTCCAAAGGACCATATGAACTTGCTTCATCTGAAAAGTTGTTCATAGGGCAGGAGCCTGTGTCCATGATGGGTGTCATACTAGGCACACACATGCACATTTCCCTGGATGGAGACATCGCCAGAACATCAAACTCCACTTCAAAGCTCCCTTTGGCCTCCCCAGACTCCCGGATGATCAGGATCTCGTACTCTCCAAAGCGAATCATTGCTTTGTCAGGGAGATCCTTCCTCTCCAGGTAGCCCAGCCCGTAGCCGTTCACAGTGAGGCGTCCTCTCTGGCTCAGATTCTGGATGGTGAACAGCATTTCAGGGCTTTGAGGTGTACGGAACGCCTGAAGGGACAGTTGTTTACGGGACACCTTTAGGTCCACCAGGGCGAAGGTGCAGGACTGGGCATCACGACCCAACCTAATAGGGTCATCAGCTGAAAGTCTGCTCCTCTGCCCCAGGGGGAGGAGGCCATACAGACCCTTGACATGCTGCTGAGGGTGGAAAATTTTGACCTGGAGACAAGTCAAAAGGTCCTCCTCTGTTTCCATTGTCTGAGACACACTCATATTGGAAACTTGTCCTTTTCAGAGGTGATTGGGCTGTTTGAAGACAAAAAAAACAAAACAAACAGTCATCATTCAACTCATTCATAAACGTATGGAAACTCCTGCTTTTAGAGGTGTGTGTCTTACCTGAAAGTTCATCTAATGTCAAATTTAAAGAAATGTAAAAGTTCTTGTCCAGGAGAAGTGAGACGAATGAAATCTTCTCACAGGGAACGAGGAACAGAACTAACGGTGTTGCTGCTGAAACAACACAAACTGAGTCATGGGAGGTGCCTAGGCTGTTATTTTTCTCCCCTCTGTCCTGTCGTCATCATCACCGGATCCAGTACTGTGAGTGATGCATTCATGTGGAACTCGGAAATGTACCCTTCACATTTGTCAAGTCAGATTAACCAAGAGTAAGAATTTAAAAAATATTTTAATGCTTGTGTAAAAAGACTAAGCTGTGACCAGAAAATACTAAAAAAAAAAAAAAAAAAAAAATACTAAAAAAAAGGAAAAAAAAGAAAGTAAAGAGATATCAGGTCTCGGATTCTATTGAGCGATGAGTAAGTGAATGCGGCACATTACCGAAAATCCCCACATGATGCAAGACAAAAACGAAATTGAGATCCCTGTATGTGGTCTCACATTTATTAACCTTACAATGTCTCTTCCTCCGTAATAAATGTAGTGGAAGTCAAATAAAATTATACTCATTAACCCAAGTCGACACTTTGTGATTAAATGTGTTAAAATATGTTTTGGGAGCATGTATGACGGTGATACGGGGCACACGCACAAAAAAGAATAATAAAATATAGTCGATCCAGTGGCTTACTTATTTTATTTTATAGATTTATTTAACGGGGACACTGATTCACAATACTTTTATTGCACCAGCGTTAACCCAGTGGCGTTTTTTCTTCTGTAAACACATGTAAAATTGTCTAAATTGTTTTTTGTTTGGTTTACATACATACATGGTTTAAGATAAACAGTTTTAAACACATCTGTCGAAGATTTCCCACATAACCTTGAACACTAGGTGGCGATCGTGTCTCTAACACTGATAGAAAAAAAGTACACGAAGAAGAAGTGAATTCCCGAAGTGAAGACCGGAAGTCGGCCGAAGGAAAGGACTTGAAAGCATTATTTATTATCGAGCCTGCCAGATAATTTAAGGTAACGGGAATTGTACAGTAGGTTTACTAGATATACGTCGAAGGAATCAGTGTACGGTTGTGAATCATACGGTGGTTGTATTTGTAGGTTTTGTGTCCTTAATCGTTACGTAGCTAGTTTGTGCTAACGCAGACGCCGCATGCCTTAGCTTTGTTCACCCCGGTTTAGGCTTCTCACCGAGGGATAACCGGACCTGAAACGCAAAATAACGCATGTGTTAGTATCTATAACGGACACATCAACGTTATAACAATGTGATGCTTACTTGAAAATGATCACGTCTGTAGTATCTGATTTAATTATATAATTTTGCTCTCCAGCCTTATTTAAACGTAAGTCCGCCATTTTGCAAGGACAAAGGGCCGGGTACATGTCCTACTGTTATAAACCTGAGAGCAATACCTCGGAAAACCTACCATTTACTACAGTTAATTTATTTGATGCAAACTGGTTTCCTTACGTTTGTATTACTTAACCAATGTAATAACTTTCAACCAGGTTTCCAACAATGGTGAAGATTTTTGTGGGGAATCTGCCTCGGGAGGCAGATCAGGAAGAAATCAAGGCACTCTTCACTGAACATGGTACAGTCACTGAATGTGCTATCATCAAAAACTACGCTTTTGTTCACATGGATGACCGTAAGGCTGCCACCAAAGCCATCAAGAGTCTTCACCTGTACAAGCTTCATGGCACACCGATCAATGTAGAGGCCAGCCATGGGAAGAACCAGGGATCAGTGAAACTACATGTGGCTAATGTAGAAAAGGGAGCTGACGATGAGCTCCGTGCTCTTTTCGAAGAGTATGGAACTGTCTCAGAATGTGCTGTTGTAAAAAATTTTGCTTTTGTACACATGTCTAATTCTGATGAGGCCATGGATGCAATTAAGGGACTGGACAACACTGAGTTCCAAGGTAATTGCTGTCTAGTGTTTAAAAAAACATGTAGGTAAGCTAACTTCCAACTTTAACCTGTTTTTATTCTGTGCTTTCTGCTGTACCTAGGCAAACGCATCCATGTCCAGATTTCTAAGAGCCGGCCAAGACATGAGGAACGAGATGACTACCCCCCTCCTCCCCCAGACAGAGGTGGCTACTGGCCTCCACGATATCCAGGAGAGAGGCCTGAGCCTCCCCCTCCCAGCTACTTGAGAGGGCGCCTGAGTCATTTGCCCCCAGGTTACCCTGCCACCCCTCTGCCTCCC
>JAPSES010123968.1:0-16190 GCA_029822895.1 Maxillicosta whitleyi
TATATATGAACACACATATTTATTTATACATACACACATACATATAGTATATAAAACAGAGGCGTAGCGTAGATTGGCATTAATTAAAACATAAACCAATGTAATTATCCTTCTTAAAGAGAGGAAACTGAAATTCACATGGAGCCCAATAAATAATCAGCTTGTGATTTTACAAATAGAATTTACAACTCAATTTCAGAAGATAAACCCACAGAGCTCTGCCTCGTCACCAGTGAACCTCAGCTTCATTAGTTTCTAATTATGGCACATATTTTGTTAGGACCACAACAAGAGAGTGTAATAACTGACGATGAAATCAAAGTCATAAAGTTTCAGACAGTTAGACATTGTACTGGAAATTGATTGTGACAAGGAAAATATTAGGTTTAAATAGTAAATGTGGAAACCTGTGTAAATCATTTGGTTCTTTAAGAAATAGATCCATACTTCCTGTGGGTGTCTGTGGCTCAGTTGGTGGAACGGGTTATTCAATGGCCAAAGGGTTGGTAGTTCAAATCCTGGCTGTCCACATGTTGAAGTGTCCCTGAGGAAGACACTGAACCCTAAATTGCTCCCAATAGGGTCTGGCATGGCAGTGCCTTGCATGGTACATTAGCATAGTAGCCACCTACTGGTGTGTGTGTGATTGGGTGAATGAGAGGCTATGTAAATCTCTTTGATAACCGATGTGTATATATATATATATATATATATATATATATATATATGTTTGTAAAAAAAAAAAATTCATCCACCACCTAATTTACTGAACTTAACTGATAAATACTTAGAGCTGATTGATCGAGGCTTAATAGCAGCCATCGCCTCTGAATGTTAACCTTTGACACACTGAACCCACCGTTATCACAGTGGCTCAGCTAATTACACAATAATTGCACCTTGTTTAACACATTTGACCAGAAAAGGTTGCAGAGCCTTTTCTAAGGCTACAGCACAGCTTTGAACTGATATTCATATATATTATTATTATAATAATAATAATTACAAACAGTATGATTTTTACACAAATGATATCGATGGCATAGATATTATAGTAATATGAATATAAAAAGCATATTTGAGCACTACTTGTCCCTTTTGTCTAAGAATTGTTTTCATTGAAGCCATCCGTTTTTGTCCACAACAGATTTGGCTAAACTATGTGTGTATATAAAATTAATAGCTCCATCTGCTGCAGTTTACTGTCCTAAATGCCTTGCAGGGTCCAAACATCTACTGGCAGCTCCTTCGCCTCACTTTTACTGCTGATATAAAAGCCTAGATTAGATGTTTATGTCTGTGACGGATGGGGTGCTTTTAAGACCATCAGCCGTATCTGACCCCAATTTCACATGTGAAATGCTGATTGTGGTATTTATCATTTTACCAGATTATCCATTTTGTACCCTCAGCTTACAATGACCTTAATGCCCATGTAATGTCACTTTAACCATCTCTCTGGCATTTTTCTTTGCCACATTTGAACAGTCAGTCATTTTCAGGAATAATGTGTATTGTAATGTGGCTACACCCTCATCATCTGCTCCATCTTATGTTGGAGTGTGTACAGCAGAAAAAAATTGTAATGCAGATGAAGTGCGTGTCATCAGACCACATTACCATGGCCTGTTTCCATCTGCTAGACCAGTCTAAATTGGACTCTGAATTATTGGTGGCATCTGTAAATTTGTAAAACCGTAAACTGAAGCCATCTGTAAATCTACCAGCTTTTGGTTTGCCGTTCATGAGGAATTTCCTCTGAGGCAAAAACTAATAGAAACATCAAACAAAATAAGCATACATTTAATTCCCCACTGCTTAAAATAAAGATCACACATTACAAAAGTGGTCAGTGTCTTCCATTTTTAATCAAATTTCTGTTAAAAGACAAACAGAAGAGAACCAGGTTTGACTGAAACTACAGGAGAGCTAGAGTGAAGGAAAAGTTCTGCGGTTCGTGTAAGTTAGACAACCACTAAAACTAGCAGTGCAATACGAATTTTAAAAACAGGAAAGCAGCATTTGACATTCTGCATATGAAATTATTAAATGGCACAATGAGACACTGTACAAAAATAGTCAGTGACAGAAGAGTAAACATTTCATTCCAACTCTGCACCTTTTGGCGTGACAGTTAAATGTCTCCTGAATGAACGGCACTGGTATTTTGGCTAGGCTGTCTAGAAGTGTATCATGACCTATGAGTTTCACATACAAACTCCTGCACAACCTGAGAGCATCTGTACAGAGGCAATAAGAGATGGGTCAACCAGCTGCTTTTAAACAAGACATTTCATCTACAACTTGTCCAGCTAACAGATCCAAGCTTGGATCAATGAAATGCTGTCAGACCATATAATGTCAAAAAGGGTGCTAAGAAAAACCAGCATGAATACAGTCTACTCTCCTAGATAAATTAAAGGATAAAACGTTCTTTACAGTACTCTGATATCTCTCTACAATCCACCTTTAGTAAAGCCAAAAGTATTCAAGTACCTGAGAGCATCTTTTAAATGTCCCATTGTGCTCTAGCTGCCGGTAACTGAGCTAAAGTGTTTGGTGTTTAACCATAAAATACTATGGCTGCACGTACTCAGTGATAACAGACAGCACCGGTAACACGTCTTTTCCTGATGGCTAAGTTAATGTATCTACCTTGAACTGTTCAAGAGCAGATTGATGTAAACATTTAAGGCTTTAGTGATTTATCTGAAATGAGCTGAGGGAGATTAATCTGCTCCTGTCATTATGAATGGATAACGAGCAGCTGCAGTTCCTATTATGTCTCAATTTAGCCAAACCAGAAGGGGCCAGTTAAAGAAATAGCTTCAATATTAGATGTACATTCATCAAATATTTAGAGCTGAAAAAGTTAATGTTCCATTACAGTTTATGTAATCAACATATATTAGCTAAAATATAAATAGCAATTGGGATATAATACATAAATGACAGGGAATAAGGCAGCTTGATCACATCTGGGAGAAAGAATTAAGGCTGAATTGAACAAAACCAGTGACCAGCTCCCACCACAGGAGGGCACTGTTACCCTGACAATACTGCTTCAGTCATACCTCCTTGAAACTTCTCCATTTTTAAGCATGAGGCATATCTGAACTTCTGAACATACACGTCCAATAACTGAAGTGTTCCAGTTCACAATGCAATAACCATTGTTTATGTTGTAACAATCATTTGAGCCCTTATTTCATACTCTTGTTAAAATGGATTTTTCTGTGTTTTTAACAGAAAACCATTAATTTGTTAACAGATACAATACAAGCAAAAACAAAGCACCAGTGGTTTAAAACCATTTCTCATATTTAAGGCTAACACTTGACAGTCTGTGTCAGGGCTCAGTTTGAGCAGACGTGTTTGCCACATGTTCTGTCTACTTATTTGGAGGGTGGCCGACATCAAGTCTTCTCTGGACGGAAGCTCTTTTTCGGACAGCTGGCCCAGTGCTGACCACACTTCCTGGTGTGGCTGGGGTCTGGAAGAAAGACTTGGAGGCAGATGCCATGTTTTCTTTAGGAGTATGTGGAGTCTGTGAAGAGAGTGTATGTATTATTATATGCATTATGATGACGATCGTTATGAGCATGATTATCATTTTGAACAAATACACTGTTCTGTTCTTGTCTTCATACAAATGCTTGACTTGACCCTGTCCCCTTTTCCTATCAGACATCATGAAGGCTTCACATGTGAATGTGATAGTAGGTGGTAACAAGACAACATCCCTGATTAATGCCTTGCTGTAACATGGTCATTGACATGCATTCATTTGCCATCAGTGTCTCTGTTGGGCTATGCAGACACGAACATTAATCCCAATTTAAATACATGGAGATTAATCAACATGAACTGTTGTGGCACAAAGTGTCTAGATGAGTTAATGTGAGTAAAGCCTTCGCTAAGCAAATGCCACAATTGCTTTTGTGTCAAGCTGTGTGGTGGCATTTTGCAAGTGCTTGATAACAGAAAGCTCATATTTCATCTAGTGACATGTTCACACATATACCCATCCTTACCAGTGGCTCTGGTGTGCTGATGCCAACTGACTGTTGGGGTGCCGAGGGTGAATGTGGTGTTCCGTACAGCTGAGTTTGTTCTGGAGTAGATGGCACTGGAGCTGGAGACCCATTGACCTCTGAACCTACTGCCAGGCCATACGGTGCTGCCCCCACCATAAAGTGGGTCGGTGGCACAACAGCAGGCACGCTGAAGCTCAATTTGGTCTGAGCATCAGAGCCTTGTTGTTGTAGGCTGCTCGCTACCAGTGGGTAGTGGGAGATGGCAGCGGAGGGCACCAGGACGTAGGGCAGAGCCAAAGTGGGAACACTATTAGAAGGAAGCGTCAGACCTGCAGTTGATTGGCCAGCAGACAGGAAGAAGTTGAGGCTGTTCAATCCTGGAAATAAGAAGGGGAATTGACATTTGTGATTAACTTTGTGTTTCACTGAATTGGCTGCAGATGGTAGATATTTTGCTCAGCAGGTGCATCGATTAGACCTTGTTTAAACTGCTAGCTCAGATCCATTTCACTGGTATATTCAGAATGATTTAAGAAAGTCTAGACAAAAAAAAGACACAATTTTTGCCAAGTGGATTCAAACTGCAGAGATGTTTTCAAATGTAATTCCACTTAGATTTACTCAACATACAAATTACTCAGTGTACTGATCAGAAAACCATGCTGCTACTAGCATAGCAAAGGCAGCAACATAATCTGTGGTCAGACACAGAGATGACTTGTCTGCTGGCACTTTGGAGGCAGGTTTCTGTACAGGGAAGGCACTGAATATTAGCATCACCAGTGTAGCTACAGTCAGATGGCTGCGTTATTACCACAACCCTCTCAGACAGGTTACCTCTTACCTCTGATCACTATAAAATACTAGTCTCTTACATATTTAAGGCTGTACTTGACTTTAATATCAATTCATTAAGTCTACTTCAAAGATAACTTCAAAAGATTTGCAAGAATTTTAGTAAGTAATAAGTTTTCCTGTTTTGTGTTCTAGAATAGATCAACTATGCTGCCCCACTATTCATGCCTTAACCCTGCCTTCTCATTAACCTCAAATATCAACCAAACCAGTGTAATTCCAGTCACAAATGCACTAATATACATTGTAAAATTAAGATAAGATTACAAGGTCAGTAAAATACCTGCATTGTTGGGTACATAGAGGTAGTGTGACGGCTGGGTGGGCTCACTCCTGTTGACGCCAACAGGACTCTTGTTTAACCCCTGATCCTGGGAAAGGCCTGCTGGGTAAGTTGGGGAGATCCTGGTAATACCTGGTGGTGAACACTCCTCTGCCTCCCTGAGATGTTCTGCTCTCACCTAAGAATAAAAAAAGGATTGAATAAATATGTGACAAAAATGCCCAGGACATGATTCTCCTAAAGCAGTCCATTTTACATATAGTTTTCCAGTACTTTAATACATGGCTAATCAGCTGAAAGCAATGTTATGTTGTATTCAGGGTAATTTTATCGATGCTGTTCAACAGTGAAGATGTTCATGAAAAATGTCACTGGGATAGTGTGCTCTCATTAAGAGTTACATGGCTTATTATCACATATTTTACAATAAATATGTAGCTTTTATGTAACCAGGGAATAAAATAACCTTTGCTATTGATTATTTCTAAGAGTGGCCTTTCCATAATTACATAACAGTATTAGAAAGAGAACAAAAACACATCATCTATCTACATTTAAGTGCAGCTGCTGTTTCTACTTAGTCACCACTCATTATATTTGTGAATGACTAATATTATAGCTATAAAAGAATAATTTACCTTGTCATATTCCTCTAACCCAAGCATCCCCTTCTTCTTTGCCACCAGCACTTCCTCATTCCCTTCATCCCTCCTTCTCTTTCTCCCTTCCTCAGGCTCCAACCTGGGTGACCCCTGACCTTCAGGCACCTGTTCAGGCTTCTCTGGTGCCCTGTATAGCATGACGACAGACGGCTGGGAGAGGCTGGGAAGGTAGGCCAGACAGTGGGAGGGGTGGGAAGAAGACAAGATGTGCTCTGGTTGAAGGGGAGGTGCCATCAGGGTGGAGGACGCAGGAAGAGAAGTGCTGCTGTGAGCTTGTGCTGTTACACTAGGACACATAGTGTAAAGAAACAAATCCATTAGAGCCTGATCAAAAAAGCTTTGTCTCACAGCTTAAATGTCAATTGGAACCCTCAAGTTTTGGCCACATCTGACTATAAACTTTTGTTCATTTTCCAGACAAAGCTTGCAAATTTGTCAGTTGCAGTTTGGTCAAAATGTCCTAAAATGTACTTTATTTGCACTTACAGAAAAAGAATTTACACAGATCTTGTGTTAGGTCAATAAGCAGACCTGCGCACAGCTACCCAAATAAAAATGAAACTGTATTTCCTTCATATAGTCTTAATTTAAATTATTGATCGTCTCAACCAATTTTCATCAAAGACAAACTATTCCTTTAAAAGTACTGATTTCCTGCCACGTTTGGAGATGGTGTGTCCCATTAAAATGTACTTCTTCCCTATGAAACTCTATCACATTATTTTGGGCTCAGTCCAGAATAATTTTATGAAGCAGATTGCATTGGCTATCATAGATGATAGCCAACACCCCCTGCACAGTGAGTTCCACTACCTCCCCTCTGGACGGAGGCTGATGGTACCAGGCTGCAGAACAAATAGATTTAAAAATAGTTTTGTCCCAGCTGCAATCTCTCTTTTAAACAATTTTAAACAAATTAAATGATGTGTGTGTGTGTGCGCATGTTATGTAGTCTATACTAAATATGTTATTTGTCGACCTTGTCCCTGTACTATTTATTAATTCTGTATACTGTGTGTTTTTTACTATGTGTTTAGATTCCTATGTCTCTGTAACCTACGTGTTGTGGACCCATCTCTCTTGAACTGCGAAACCAGTTTACCTACGGGTATCAATAAAGTAAACTGAACTGAAGCTTTATGTATGAAATACCTTTCAACAGTTACACATACTTCCATCTGCTATGATACTGTTCCTTCTAAAACACTTAACCACCACCACAGCAGCAGCTTGCTGAGCTACACTATAAGTAAGTAGATATGATTTGCTGTGTCTGTGGAGCTAACGTATAGATTTACAGGAAACAGTTAAATCCACAGAAGTCTTGGTACCTGTTATCTTGTTCTAACCTAAACTAAAGCCAGGGGCCAATGTAAAACTGGTGAGTGTGTAATCAGCATCTCATAAGACACTGTACTCTAACAATAAACCCTCCTCAATCACACTGATAGACTGTTCTGGTAAAGGTTAGCACATAGAGCTGCATTCTTCTAAATTATGTGGCTGGAACTCTGCTGTGGGTGACTGGAGATAAATCTAAAGTAAAAGGATGCTAGGATGATTACTGAGCATGTTGAGGCTGTGTGTGTTTGTAATTGTGTTTGTGTGTAAACTCACTCTGTGCTACTTCCAAACTGCAGTCGACACACAGTCGTCTTTCTGGAGTAATCCACAGGCTGGTTTGGTAGAGCTTTAGTGTACAGAAGAAAAAACACTTGAGACAAATAAACAAAAAAAAAACCAACTTTAAACATACAGAACAGTGTATTACCAGTGGATGCTAAATACATATTGTAAAAGCTTACCTGGTGGCTCTGTGCAAGGGCTGCTGGGGGCAGAATTGACTTGTCGTTGGACTGCTACAGAGGTGGGGGTGATATTGAAAGAGGCGTGGCGTACCATCTTGGCTCTCCTAATGTCATGGCCTGTCATTGGCTGCTGTGTGGCCACAGGTACTGTAACAGCTGAATTTCCAGGACTGCTGAACTCGACTGGGCCAAGCCACTTGAAGGCCGGCTTCCTGCCTCTCTCCTCGCGGACGTGGACCTTCTTTATGAGACTCAGACTGGTCAGCACATTAGCGATGTCATACAAACGCCGCACCTTAGCTGCAGATAACAGGATGGTGTCACATGAGCTTTAAGTAGCTTTTCTTACTTACATCACCCAGGATGTAGGTTGAATTATGTTTAATAATGCTGGACTTTCTTACTTTTGTATTTGCTGTGACTCGATGAGTCCTGGCTCTCCTCGATGAGGATCTTTGCTGCTGCATCCAGTGTAACAGTCTGAGTTTTGGATACTAGGAACAGCATCACAAACTTCTGGCTCATGATGCGCAGTGACTTGTCTTTTCTATTACCAGCAGCTGCAAACAACAGACACACGCATTTAGTTGTGCATTATACATCATGATACACATTTACAAATATTCACCACCACAACATAATCAATAAAATTCATTGCACAGGAAAGAAACATGTGGAATTATCTAGAAATTATAACATTCAGTTTAATGTAAACTGATAATTGAAACATGCAATTTATATTTTAGGTAAGACCACTTATGCTTAGCTGATTTGGTGCGTTAAAAAAATCAGTATTTACAGAATCTTTGTTCCTGCGCGCTGCTTCTAATATTGTGCTTTTCAACCGGAATTACTTTACAGGGATATAAAGGCTCAAACAATAAAAACTGCTGCCTGATAGTTTTTTTTCCTAACAGTATGCTCTTCAGTTCCAGATTACAACCTATAATTTATATAGATGGCACTTTCCATTCAAGTTTGTGTGGATGGTATTATAAACACATAGCTGAGCTGCAGTAATGCCTACTCTATTGTATTCTGACCATGCCTGCAGACATTTACTTGATAATAGATGTCAACTTTGACTTTGTAAGCGGCCTCTTTGTCATAAGTGCTGTCATTATCCAATTTATGCTGCCAAGCCAAAGTAAACACACATGTAATTGGATCATACCAGCCTGTATCTATCTATACAAAAAACACTTTGTTGTAGTGTTAATTTGATGGTAGCTCTACCTGAGATTAAACCTACACTTAAATGTATACATATATGCCATTTAACTAATGCCTTTATCAAATAACTGCTAAAATAAACCTTGGTTTTTATCACCAGTATTAAAGGAAACCATTGACAGTGGAAATGCAAGAGAAGAAAGCCTTGGTATAACTGAATTGTTATTTGCCTTTACTCTTGTTTTGGAATCCTTTGCATATAAGTCATTACCATTATTGGCGTCTCCTTCCCCTCCATCATCCTCCCGGCTCGACCCAACATCCTTGGCCTCTGTGGCGAGCTCCATTTGGAGGTGGTAGCCCTGCTGCCGACCCCTACACTGTAGCTCCTTCAACATGGTCTCCAGCCGCCGCCGGCCGTACCAGATGTAGCTGTTCTTGGCCATCCTGCCCACGATCATGAGAGACTCTAACACGTTGACAATGTCATAGATACGACGTCGTTCCACTCCTGACAGTTTTAACAAAAGAAAAGACAAACAACATTAGCATTTTAAAAATGTTACTTATATACCTGTTTTTCTTGTGAAAGTCTTAAATTGCATAGCCTCCTACCCTTAAAGCAGCATTAAGCAGACAGTCAACGTAATTAGTCAAAGTAATTAGACGAGAGGGTCTTGCTCCAAATTGCAGCTCAGCATCTTTCCAATAAATACAGAGCAATATACTGAACTGGTATGAAAAAAGGCTCCATAGCAACCTTCACTAAATCCAATAACATAAAACATTTACAATGCTCATGAAATGGACATTAGCTGCTTCCATTATCATCCCCGTCCCATGAGGTGATTACAATTACTACAGACATAGTCACAGTCATCCATAATTCCCCACCCTCTCTCTTTCTCATTACAGGCTCTTACCCAGATTGGTTGCCACCTTGTCCAACGAAATCCAGATGGGGTTGTGTAGTGGGGGGTAATCAGGGTAAAGGGCCAGGAACTTCTGGCACAGCAGACCCAGACTCTTCTGCTTCCTGCTTGGTTTTTTCTCCATCCCATCCTCTTCCTCCACTGCTTCAAACTGGATTAACAGAAAGGTATAACAGATAAATGATTATGTTGTACCAACAATTGAGAGAATTGGAACACATATTTCCCACTGTGTCAGGGTATGGGTTAAGGATTTTGCTTTGGAAATCAGAATTTAGTTGCTAATGTGGATAAAAACATGCAGAACCTGGAAAATCCTTCAAATTCAAATTCTTTGCCAGGGTATTCGTTCAAGCTGTTTTGACACCTTGGCAAAAGAACCTCCATCTTATCCATCCAAGAACATGACATGGATAATGGATGCATTAATCTAAACCTGTTGCTAAACATACCTGACAAGAATCTTCCATCTCTGTGTCCTCTGCCACAGGATCTGGGCTTGCTGGCTTGTCTTTCTCATTTTCTATTGGCCTAAACAGCACCTTTTTCATCTCCCTGTCCCTGATGTCTGGACTCGCTGCACTGATCAGCATCTTCAGGTTGGCTGTGGGCGTCCATGGCTCATTTAGAGGTGTATGTTTGCTTGGGGTATTGTGCACCAGCTCAGGAGTGGCACCTTTCCTGTTTACCAGCAAGACAGGGATGCTGGTCTCAATAGCCTTCGGTGGTGTGGATTTTCTCCTGTCTATACAGACATTTTCCTGTGAACGAGACAGTTGTGAGGTTATGTTAGTCAAAATTTGCCCCAGTAGTAAAAGAATCAAAGTGGTATTTATGTGTTAACTTTCCAGTGTCTAAAATAGGCACCCGTAGAAAATGAACATATAGCTTTGAGTCATTAGGACATATAAGCCACTTTAAAACTGGACAAAAAAATTAATCTCAATGCTGCACTCAAGTGCTTCAGTATATATATATATATATATAGATTGACAAATATATTTATAGCTGAAGAAAAAATTATTAGACCACCTATTTTTTAAACTTCAGTTTCTTGTTCATTTTAATGGCTGCTACAACTAAGGGTACATTTGTTGGGACAAATATAATGATAACGTCAAAAATAGCCCATAAGAGTTCAGATTAGAGCTGATATCTAACCATTTTCCATGTTTTCTTGATAATATCCAAAGTCACTTAAATTCTTCCATCAATATCTATGACATTGTAATGACAAAAATGGTTTATTCACATGATACACATAAGCGTTAATACTTGATTTGCAATACCATTGTTTTTGATTAATATTTTTTTTCCGCTAATGTATACATATATAATCTTGTGGACTTTCAAGCTAAACTCTCCTTGCATCTACTAGTCATAGGATGCCATCTCAGTAATCTGAGGGTCTATATCTCTGGTGAGTCATCATTGAGTTGCAACATATAAAACGAGTAACACTGCCCAGGCCAGACTTAAATAATCCACTTACCTTTTGATCACTTTGGCACCCATTTTCGTCCGTGTCTGCCCCCACCGAAAAACTTTTCCTTGGACTTGAGAGGTCTTTCAATGCGAGGCATTCAACTTCCATTTGGAAAAACTGTCACAAAAAATAAGGGCAGACATATCCATCAAACTCATGGCTAAACCGTTCGTCCACTTTATCAGCGGCGTCTACGGTGAAGTAAAACAAAACTGAAGAAAGTCTGACGAGGTAATGTGAATTTGGCGCAAACGTTGCGAACTAGCTGTTAGCCAGCTAACTGGGTACTCTACTATAGCTGAGCTTTCAACTTCACTATATTACATCCTACTTTACAACAAACATGAGGGAAGAGCTTGTAGCAAAGTGAAAACTGTACGTATTAATTAATGACACGATAATTCATTGTGATTATAGATAGTAACCTTAGTGTTTTGGTGCTACTATTATTTATTAACTTAGTCAAGATGAAAATCATATCATTCTATACATTTAGCAGTGTCCCCACGTGAAAATTAATAACTATGTATTACAGTGACATACTTACAATAACCCTTAATTAGTTGTAATTAGCTACTTATGCTAATATCACTAGCTCAGCTGACCAGCATACCATAACTGTTGAACCCACCAGAGGGAAAAGGCCAGTCCTCACCTTTTCTCCACTGTTCCAATGAATGAAGTGTTTCCCGTGGTTCCGTTTAGTGCCCAGTTTTTAAACCGTGTCAGAATGTCGTTTCTTCAGACCAACATAGCAGCTAACTTCCCTCCTCAAAATAAGCGGGCAGTCCTTCTTAACCTGTACCTCCGGCGTATCAACACTCCTTGCCGGATAGTGGACACTCTGTACTGTCCCGGTGAGACTCCAGCATCACCCGCTTAAGCTTGTTTTCTGGCGCTCTCGGGCCTCTTCCTCCCTGCAGCCAATCAGCGACTTCCGATCGTTGACGTCATTACCTTTCAGCCAGTCGGCGTTTCCAAAATTGTGTGCGCGCCTCAGCCCCCCTCCAATGGGCGTGCCGAACAACCACGCCCCCAGAAATATGTTGGCGGGGCTATCAGCGCGCTGTATCCAAGCAAAGGGAGTGTTAAAGCACAGAGGTCTCACTCTGCCACTATTTCCGTGTACACAACGAGGAACACTGTGTTCTTTTCAGAAGAGTAGATTCCACAAAACAATAGATTTGCAGCCAGACTTAACTGGTCTGGTAACGGTTTAAGTAGTGTGGAATATCAAAATGTAAAATCAAAAATCTATATAAAAGTCTATCGATCGTGCTTCTTAGTGTCGTATGTTTGTCTTTCTACACGATCTTCGTACCTCGGCTGGGAGGCTCAGCCTCCCCCCCAGTTTCTTCAACTCTAAACAGTAAAGCCCCGCACCTAGAAACCAGCTATTAATACCTTTAACCTAATCACCCGGACCTTTGTCTCCGCAGTCGGCTGAAATTGGCTTTGCGGCTGAAACAGATGGAAACTCGGGGGGTGGGGGTGGGGGGTGCACTGCGACTGGCGCTAATATCACCTGGGATGCAGCGCGAAAAGTTGTGGTGGGAGAGTACACTTTTTGCAGAGTCCCGCCCTCCTGCAAACAGACTGTGGGGAGGTCTAACCCCAAATGGTCGAATAATAGACCCCAGTTCACAAAACCTGCCGCCAAATGTTATTTAAATCTGAGTTAAATCTAAGACTAAATCTGATCTGTGCAGACCCACTTCAAAGTTAAACAAATACTGCAGAACAATATTGTAATGGATACCCTCACTTTCACTGGAAGTGAATTATACCATTGAATTTGTGTCTGACTTTATGAAGAGGAATAACTAAACCCTTGCAGAAAACAAGACGATGTGCAAATGTGTAACATAAATTTGTGTTAGGAGTAACATGCCAGAGTCCCCCCTTAAAATAAATTAATAATAATATGCCAGATTGTTCACAGGTCCAAATTGCTGCTAACTGGACCTGATTCCCATCCCAAATCATTGGAGGTCAGTCTGATTTGGCAGCTGAAGCCCTGCAGCTGTACAGAGCTGCTTTTATTGCCAGAACACTGAAGAGTGTTGCACAGTTCATCCTCCAGTTTGGCAACATGGAACAGAAAAAAGTTGAAAAATGATTAAATTATGAAGTTTATTATTATTATTATTATTATTATTATTATTAGTAGTAGTAGTAGCAGTAGTAGTAGTAGTAGTAGTAATTCTCATACAGGGTACTGATGCAGTTTACAGTCCTAGATCATATGAACACAGAATTAAATTGGAGCACAAATTAAATTGTCTTGGTGCAGGTCGCAGCACTGGCTGCCAGCATTTTTGAAAAAAATGATTAAAGTGATTATATTGGAAGAGATGTTGATCATTTGGGTTGAATGTAACATAGACAAGTCCACCGTTGTGTGCATAAAACATTCTATTAAAGCATATTGTTATATTATAATAATATATTTTTGCTTTGCTTTTCTATGTATTAGTTGCTTTTACACTTTCCTCTATGCAGCTAAACCTGGCAGCACACAGACATCTGTCGATTGTGTCTGTATGTTATTTCTTAAATCTTTATAAAATCTTGACTGAAGCTCTACACAAAAATTAGAATGATCTTATACTATGACTCATGATATAGATTAATTGTTTGTGTATTAAGGTTTGTGTACATTTAGCCTTTGACTCAGTATTGTGGATAAATAGTTTGTGGATATTAAATTGCAACAAGTATTCAGACCTCCATCATGTACAGTTCAGACTTTTTGGCCTTGCTTCCTTAAGTTAAACAGTCCTCTTGAGTGTTCCTCTGCCCTTTTCCTTGCTTTTCAGTATTTTTATGATGCCAGTATAATAGTACATTTTTATTGCCTCTGCTTCACTGTGATGCAAACTGACCTTTCCTCAAACTGTTCCCCTGGAAAATTGGTGTATCTCGCAGTAACCTGAGTTAGACATTTGCCCAAAATGTCTGATAACTGACACTGGCATTTAGCTTAAGGCTTCAGACACAGCAAGTTAACTTTTCAGACGTGACAGTTTTTACAAATTTATTTTGGGTAAGACATTAAAAAAAAAAAAATTCTATTTAATTTATGAATTTCTTGAAGCACCGCTCTTAGTAACTGGTAGAAAAACAAGGGTGACGGTGAGGGACATGACATGCAAAGAAGGATCCAGTTGATGTTTTCATGGTATCCTAAAGGCATCTTTAGCACTAGGCCACTAACCCCTTAACACTGGCAACTGTGTTCATTAGTTCTGACATTATGGTAATGGTGTCTCATTGAAGGAAATGGCCTACAATTTAAAATGACCTACAGCTATGTTTTTAGATTTCAGCTAAATTATCAGTCCCCTAAAGGAGACATGATCACCTACACGAGCCCAGTAAAAGAAGAGCAAGTGTGTGCATGTATTTGGAGATGCAACACAGTGTATGGAACAGAAAGCACAAAACCAGCGGTTGTGTCCCAATGGTAAACCAGGATTTAAAAGCAGTGGCATACATGGTAACTTACTACTGAAGCTGTTTACTTTAAAACCTGAAAATCCTGAAGTCACTCAATAAAAGCTTTGTCATGATAAATAGTTTCATTTCAACATCACATTGCTAAAACCAATTGTTAGTCATAAAGGGTTGTTTGTTTGTTTTTCTGGTCAGTGTGTCCCAAATGTCAATAAATAAATAAATATTAATAAAAATAAAATAAAGTTTAGAAAAAGAAAGAAAGAAACAAAGAAAATCATGAAGTCATCTTCAACTTGTATAGCACTGCACGATTTTAAAAGTTTCCTCTGAAATAAAAATAATATTTGGCGATAAAAGACACATCTTCTCATTCCCGCGTCACTATAAATTAATATCCCATCACCATAAACCAAGATGTTTTTGACATTAGTTGTCACCACCTCTACGGGGACAGTTTCACTGAGTGACTCATGAGGAACAAAGCACAAGTGACCGCTCAAATGTGATTTAACATGATCCATCTTGGCTAAAAGCCCAACAGCCTCTGAAGCAAGTAAATCAATTCTAATTGAAAGTATAGATGCATTAGAGTAACACTACACTCTTTCCCTCAACTTAGGTATTTAGCTAATGTTTCTTTAGAGTGTACACAAAAATAGCACATCCAAGGAAGAAGGTCAATAGTCAACATGACCAGAGTACTTAGTATACAGGTATACATTGATAAAGGTAGGAAAACTGCAAAGACATTCAGATCACAGAGGGTTGTGTCTGCTTAGATGTGAAAATCTGAATATGTTGCATTTAGTTTAGATATTCTATAAAAATTTAACCGAATGAACTGCAAGTGACATGTGGAACCTGCACAAGAAAGAGCCAAGTTTCAACATGTTCATGTGTGTGTGTGTGTGTGTGTGTGTGTGTGTGTGCGTGCACTAGTGGGGGTTTGAGGTTGAGTAAACCTGCTGGGATCCTCTGTTCTTTGATTTTTGTGTGTGTGCTTGTGTGTGTTTGGGTGGGTGTGAGGCGGGTTGGGACTTGCCTGCAGGTTGTCAGGGAGTCAGCTGAAGCTCCTAACAGTTATATGTGACCGCCTTCTCCTGTTTACACTGCTGTCTGACTTTTGAATGGTGAGACACAGAGCTGATTGGACCGTTAAGACCAAAAGAAGATGTCATGTTTCCAACAGTCTGATCTATTTAGCTGTTGTTTCAAAGAAGTCAAACACTCAACTCAAAACATTAAACAAAAGTATTTACAGCTCTGTGAGAGTGCTGTGCAGAAGTGGCTTTATTTATTTGCTCCAGTATTTCAGTCAGTAAAATTAACATTTTTTTTTATTAATCATTTATCAATATGACCTATCAGCTGTAGCTATATATTGTTTATAGATTAAGACAATAACCATATATACAGTAAGGTATCTATCTATCTATCTATCTATCTATCTATCTATCTATCTATCTATCTATCTATCTATCTATCTATCTATCTA
>JAPSES010123996.1:0-16190 GCA_029822895.1 Maxillicosta whitleyi
ATTTGTTTCTGACCAGATATGATTATTTAAATTTGATTCAATGCTGTGGGGTCGTTCTAGCTGGATACCATGGCACAATGATCTCTTTTATAGTTAGACAAGGCTTTTGGCAACATTTCTTTGAAAAGGCAAAAATGATATCAAATATGCACCCCTAGATCCACCCCTGACTTCCCACGTGTTTTTTTAAGCATCAGTATGTGGCAGGTCGACTACTGTGGTAACAGTTCAGGGTGTACTTTAATGGACATGTTCAATCTCCTTTTATATCATTGGGGAAACTTAAGGGAACCATGCAGAGATGTCCAAGTCCATGACCATTCCACATAATCCATGTGACATGTTTTGACATGATTCCAAATGCCATCCTCACTGGTGCCACCCCAGGCCAACAGGGGGTATGGGGTCCCCTTCACCATCTCTCTAATCACCTACTGATGCAGCCTAAAAAAAAGCAGTTTACATGTTGAAATCTATTAAACTGGCAGAAGTTTTGTTTTCCACACATATCCAGCATGTAAAATGTATTCAAACACATTACTATGGGTTTGTCTTTGTTTTTTCCAAAGGGACACATTACAGTTTTAAGGCTTATAATGGCCCACTAATTTCATTTATTGCAGTTTTTTTTTTCCTTACCATTATGATAACAATACATTACTTCCTGCAGTGCAAAGTTGTCTGAATAATGCTTCAGAGGGTAAAGTAACAGCTTGCTCTAACACTGTCTTTATGCAGGCAGATGGTTTTGTAAGTAATAAACAAAAGTCAGGGCACCTCTAGGAATTATTTGCATTAAGGTTTCATTTATTTCTCCTGCTGTGGAAGAAAAAAAATAATTTAACAGAAAAAACTAAACTGAGTAATTTAACCAGGAGCAAGTTATAGTTTCACACAGAGACCTGCACAGGTTCGGGTATCCAAGGGTGAACCGCGGATGACCGGGAAAAAAATTATGAAACGGGTGAAAAATGTTGCCTGTGTCGGATGTCGGTTCGGAAGAACCAGCGCACGGGTCTAATCTGCGGTTAACCAAAGCGCCTACAAAAAATACATATTGTACTAGTATAAAAGTCTATGTTGTAGTGAAATGTAAACACCCTTTTCTAAGATAAAAAAGTAAAATCCGATATATGACTTTGTCTGTACACGTGCACTCCCAGGTATCATCACGGGTACGGTTCGGGTGTCGGGTCTATTTATAGTGGTTCGGCTTGGGTGCGGAACCAAAATTTAAATTCTGTCAGTTAACGGTTCAGGTGGGAGCGGTTTGTGAAAATGTGACCCGTGTAGGACTCTGGTTTCAAAAGATACAGATTTTTTTTTTTTTTTTTTTGTAAGTGGATATTGCCACACACTGGACAAAATCTAAATCTTACCAAGTGTATTTTTGTGATTTCTAGTTGAAACATCTCCTCACACTTAAAATAAGACATTCTCAACTAAAGAGTAACTTCTTAGTGACAAATAAGAACTTGTTTTTAGACATGGGATTTTGAAAATATTATTATTACTACTAAAATAAGAGTAAGTTAAGTTTGTCTTACTGAGAACCAATGGACCAAATGTACACACACACATATATATATGGGGTTCGGTCCATAACTAACACAACTTCTATCGCCGTGGAATGAAACTGAAACGTACCTTGCCTTCAACATGACCTGACTTCTGTCCCTCTGTTACACAATGGATCTTACAGGAAATTTCCCGGTGTCCCAGCCTGAGTATGTCACACCAGCTTTCATAAGACGCGAGCTCACACTAGTATCTGCACTGCCAACACAGGTGAGCCTCTATCCTAAACTATGACAAGAGCACGCCATGTTTGACAGTTACCCCCTTAATGTTACCCCCTTCTCCATGTCAAGCGACAGTACCCAAGCTTCACCACCATAAAGGAGCACAAACACACAGGTGACATTAAACAGCATGACCTTTGTGGCTATGGGGAACGTTGGATTTCTCCAGATCTTTTGGAGTTTCCAAAAATCAGTCCATGCAAGCGCCCCTCGCCTAGCCAAGTCATTCTTACTGGATACCATGTTTGATCCAATATATTTAAAGTCTGCTACATGTTTGACAGTCTGACCATACACTTCCAGTGGTGGCTGTGGGCTACAGTTGATGGTCATGTATTCAGTTTTGGGGACACTTATAATGAGGCCTAGTTGTCCTGCAGCTCTGGTGAGTTGTGCCTGAGCTTTGGACAGGGATGTCAAAGTTTAAATCATTTAAGGTTTTGGCTGGGATGTGTAACTATACCAGAGTCAGTGTCTTCAATAGATTATTTCATACCTGAATAAATGAACCAAAGACTAATAAAAGTGGGTTTAGATAAATATGAGCCCTTTAAAGTCTTACATTTAATAAGTAGAAACCTGTAGGAACCCTGTATTTACCAATTTACAATCAAAACTAAGAAAATATTAGAGCGAAGTGCGGGATATAAACCCCATAATTAAAAAAAAAAAAAAAACACAGCAGGAAATATTCCAGTGGGTCATTGTTGATTTTCCAGTGTTCAGAGTATGACAGTTGGTCGACTCAGGGGAATGCTCTTTATTCACAGATAACTGTTTGCGGTTCACCTGTCCTCACAGTGCAGTCTTTGTGTGATCCTGTAGACCCCTGACGCCAGGTCTGTGCACCCTGACAGTGTAATAATGGAGCTCCAAACCACACACACACACACACACACACACCATCTTGTCTGTCTCTCTGTCTCACACACACGTTCACAAAGAGCCTTAAAGCTTTTAGTGCCTCTCGGTTACAGCCCTCTCATCATCTCCAATGCCATTCTTATCACCTGCCCTAGAGCATAGTCTGTCTTTTTTTCTTTCTATCACAAACACTCATATATGCAGACGACCCTTCACTCTACAGCAGTGTGTGCAGATGGACTCATGTTACAAATGCTCGAGTTTTAGATATATTTTCACAATAAAATACAGTTTATATTGCAATTTGACAGATTTATTTTCTGCTATTACCGTGTTGGGATTTCTCTTATTACAGCATTTAATTACATTGTTTATCATTTTATCGTCATTTCCTATTTAACCCTTTAACCCCTGATGTGTCTGCAGTGAGCGTTCCGAATGTATGATTTATTGTAAATACTCCACTGTCTATCAATAAGATAATATTTCAAAATGTGCTGATAGAATAGACCTTGGTTTCTTCATAGATATCTGAGCATGCTCAGTGCACCCCCTGCCGCCTGTGTAATGGAGGCCGAAACAGAGCAGTGAGAGAGAACGATTTGCTATAGAAATAGGACTCTTTTTTTCTTTTTTTTTTTAACACCATTTTCCATGTTTTGTTTTTACTGTTGTTTACTGTGTTGTAGTGACTTTTTTAAGATGTGTTTTTGCTGAGTTTTGACCATGTAACTGCTATTTGGAGTTCAACCAGGTGTCAAAACACAGCTAGACTGATTTAGAAAAAAAAAAAAGTGAAAAAAAATGAAGTGTCAATATTTCAGTCAAACTATTTTAACCTAGATATTTATAGCTCTATGGAGAGTAGAGTCTAACAGTAAAGTTCAAAGTCATTATAAAGTTGTGCACAGATGTAGTGTAAAATTAAATTGCATTGCATTTTGGGTACTGGACATTTAACTCATTGTGTTCTATTTTATGTGTGGGAGTTCAAGTCAAGTTTATGTTAATATTTATTTTTATTTTTTTTATTAATGTGACACCATTAGACTTGTAGACAGAACCGTGCTTAACCTGATTGTCCCCATGATGCTATTATTAACAGGAAGGACTTTACTCTTTCAAAGGAAAAGCATATCCCACAGTAATTGAAACCCATAAAGCAAACGTACGCCTTTCTCGACCCCTATGTTACGAACGCCAGCAATTCTACATCGTTTCAATATTAGTATAAGGTGCAAAGTGATGAAGAAAATAACACTGCAGAGAAATACATATTAAAACAATATAAAGTCATTTTTAAACTAAATCTGGAATAAAAATAGTTCTATAAAGTGTAATCACATTGTGAAAATACCACAGTGTTAAATAGTTTTACACATTTCATTGTTCATTTTGACACTGAATTGAGTAGAATTAACTCTAAACATTTAACACTGGCCCTAGAGTAAATTTTACTTTAATTTTGCAGTGTTAAATTCAATTCTACAAGATAAGCGACACTGTTTTTACTCTGGAATGGACCAAAACTCAAATACGTTTTCAGTGTGTTCCAGTTCACAGTTCATGTTAAACATCATACATCTGTTATTGAAGTACATTCTGAGTGCCTTATTTAGTACAAACGTATAAAACTTCAACTCCTCTCATTCTTTTTCTGTTATTCCACCTGTTTTGACCCTAAAACACTGAAGCACACGACAATTCCGAGTAGGCTGATTCACTGAAATAATATATATGGGGTTAAAAGTTTAATTGTTTCATGTTCTTTTTAGCATGTTATCTTTATTCATGTGTCTTTTTCATTCATTTAATCTCCATTTCTATTACAGTTTTTTTTTTCTAGTTTATCACTTATCTTCTGAAGCACTTTAAATTGCACTAATCTGTTTGAAAAGTAACACATAAATGAAGTTTGATTGATGACACTAATGCATAAGGTTATCTAACCACTTTCAACAGCAAAAGGACAAATGATCAGCCTGAAACATTTTTACAGCAGAAACAAACCACAAAATTTGATATTCTATTCCCCATTTCAAATGGCATGGAAAAAAGTAGAACCACTCCTCTCATAGGTACATATTATACTAAACATAAAATGATAATGGGGACATTAACCCTTTAACCCCTGACACATAATTTCAGGTAAATGTGCTGCTGTGAGAGTGTGTTTGTTATTGTCACAACCTGATACTGGAGATGTGAACCCAAATGCAGAGAGAGAGCAGGACAATGGGCTTGAAGGCAAAAACACTTTATTCTTTAAATCAAATGTCCAAAATAAAAAAAATAATAAAATAAAAAAAAAAAAAAAAAACACATGGGCGAAGGTACAGGCAAGAAGCAGGCTGAGGCAGGAGTCAAAAACCAAAAACAGTGTTGAAAACACTCTGAGATACAGACTAAGACTAATGTGACACAAAGAAAACAACTAAGGACAAACTATGGGAACGGAACACTAACGAAGGACGACAGAACTGGCTGGAACAGACGAGAACATCCATGAAATGACGCGACAAACCAACGATGAGACAGAGACAAGACAGAGTTTAAATACAGGAGGAGAGACAACAGGTGAGAGACATCAGGGATAATTAGGGAAAGACACAGGTGGGGATAATCAGGGAACAGGAAGTAAAGACACACACAACACACAGGAAGGAAAGCTACAAAATAAAACAGGAAGACGCAGGACAAGACTCATGACTGGGGCAGAAGTGATAGTTTTATTCAGTGGTTTTGTTTTAAGGTGAAAAACAGGTGGAATAACAGAAAAAGACAAAGAGAGGAACTGAAGTTTGACAGGTTTTTTATTAAATAAATCACTCAGAATGTGCATTAATAACAGATTTAGGATTTTGAATATGAACTGGAACAAACTGAAAAAGTATTTTAATTTAGGCCCAGTAGTTTCTGTTTTGGGGATTTTTTTTTTTTTTTTTTTCTAAATCAGTCCAGCAGTTTTTTGTTTACACCTGGTTGAACTCTACAAAAGTTACATGGTCAAAACATGAAAATCACCACAACACTGCAAACAAAAAAACAAACAAAACAAAACAAAAAACCCTAACAATACAAGGTAAACTGTAAAAAAACAAACAAAAAAAAAAAAAACAACATCCCTCTCTCTCACTGCTCTATGTTTTGCCCCCATTCCACAGGCAGTAGGGCGTGCACTGAGCATGCTCAGATATTTATGAACAGAACAAAAGCCGTTTCTCAATACCAAGAATGCACAGTACAGTCTTGTGAACTCTGCAAATACAGTCATGGCCAGAACGGTGTCAGAAAACGTACTTCCTCAGAACGCAGTAATTGAACGGCTGTGTACTTGTGAACTTTCCTCCCTGTCTCTGCTGTGTTTACACCATCTGCTCCCTAACGCTTTTCCTTCAAATCACCACAGCATCACTTCGTTTGATCTCAGTATATCTGTACTAGTATTTATGTGTCATTTGTACATTTCATTTATTATATCAGTTCAGTTGGACACAGGTCAACCCTGTGGGCTTTCAAACACCCAGGTCACAGCAGAGCCAGCATCAACTGCATCATGGGAATTATTTCCCAGCCAAGTCTACACAAGTCACCAACCACTGTATGCTTGGTTTAAGCTAGCTGACAAGAACAGCATCCAGGAATGTATTCTTGATTAATGTAAACTTGGAAAATAGAACAGTAGTTAATGAGAACGTGAGAAGGGAAGAACAGACAAGAACGCATGATGAGAAACGGCTGAAATCTATTCTATCAGCAGGTTTTAAAAGATTTCCTATTGAGCAAATATTTAAAATGAATCATACATTCGGAACGCTCACCACAGACACATCAGGGGTTAAAGGGTTAACTGTTATAATCATAGTAGAAAAAAAGGAAACATGAAAAGGAGCTCCATCTCATATTAACCTAGATACTTTTTGCTTGTTCATAATAAATGCTCCTTTAGATAAAATACTTCACATGCTTTAAAAACATCCGTCTTCTTACACCACTACTTAAAAATGCAATGTTATGTATTATGAATAACAGGCAGAACATTTAAGTAAATTATCATTCTTCTTCAATCCCTGTATATATTGCTGTGATATGAGGCGCAGACACTTTGGAGTCATCCAATGCCATAAAATGGAAATGAATGTGAATGTCTGTAACATGAACATCTGGCTGATATTTTCATTAGAACAGAACTCTATCAAATCCTGAAGTTAAAACTTTCACTCAATTTCTAGTTTCCAAATTTGACAGTTGAGTCTTGAGCCATTTTCCTGTCATACCCAAAGATAAAGTAAAACAGAAAATAGGAATACTGTGAGTGACGGCTGGGAGGAAAAAAACAAAAAAAAAAAAAAACCTACATCATATATCTTACTTTGGGTAATCTGTTTTCTCAATAACCTTAGGACATATTACCAACTGAAATCACATTAGTTACAGATCTCAGGCTTATCTGGAAACCACATAAATTATCCATCCATCCATTTTCCAGGACCCTGGACATGTTATCAGTTCATCACAGGGCTGCAATATACAGAGAACAATGATTCACTGTCGCATTCACACCCATGGGTGATTAGATTGACCAGTTAATCTATTAATTACACATGTTTGAGTGGTGGGAATAAGGTGGAGAATGGGGACGGAACCCACGTTACACATAACCATAGACCTTTTTAATGTGAGGCAATAATGCTAATAACGGCACCACAGCCCCCCCCCCAAACCTACACAAATTCTACTGTCCCTAATAATACATGTAATAGGTAAATACCTCCACTGTTGCACCTCTTCATGGTGCGGAATATACCATTAATATTAGGATATTTTCTTATCGACAACATTAGTTAACCGCGTTAATGACATCTAACGACTATCATCTGTGTAATTAAAACAGCTTTAACCCATCCACGCATGAATTATGGGAATATTATTCAAGATTTTTTTTTTCCTGATTGCTTTTATTCCTCTTTTAGGCATGAAAAAAAAATGCTATTTAATTTTTTGATGACCCCATTTTTCATGGAGTTCCAAAAATGTATTTAAAATTCGAAGCAAAGACACATCATCATCAGAAAATGACATACTGTGTGAAGAGTATGACGTAAAATATACATATATATGCAGCTAATCTGATGTTTTTCTCACATTTTAACATACTTCAATACCAGTTATTACTCACGTCATGTAGAATTTTTTTTTTTTTTCATGCATGTTACTGTAGATCAGGTTTATCAACAACAGCAAAGTTACAGTAATGGTGTGGATGTCGGTGTATTATGGGATGGTGCATAATAGGGTAGAATAGGTGTCCACTGTAGTGACTGTAGTGGGAGATAAGTTAAATTCAATAAAGTGCAAATCATTTTGGAACAATTTTTTTTCCTCATGATATACTAAACTACCACAAGAAAAAAAAAAACAACTTAATAATTATTCTGCTATTTTAAAATCAAGAAAACAAACTCAATATTCAGTACCATAATGACTCAAACACCTTTTTCCTCATTGCAATAATAACAATTACACAGCCCTGATTCCAATATTAAGGTCGCAGACACTACGCTTTAGTCTGTATTTGTGGATGACACAGAAAACTATTTTTACAGACACTAATTTTTGGAAAAATTTCTAAGTTGAGTTATTTCCGGAACATAATTTTAAGTGTTTAATGCAGTGCAGCCTGAGGGCTTGAAAATCACATGAACTATATACAGGTGTTCAGCCTTTCTTCAAAATCTTGGAATTATATTGCATTGTAGAAAACTAGATATTCATGTTACTGTTGCCTGTTATTCTAATTACGGCTCCTTTTCCGCTGCATGGAACCAACCCGGCTCGACTCAGTATGACTTGGTACGGTGCCGTCACTTTTCCACTGTAGTTGTATCACCTTGGTATGAATGAGATGGGTGTGGTTAGTGGTTGTGATGCAATTTTTAGGCTCGGTGAACAGTAAACGGTAACAAAAATGGATGACATCACGGTGATGTTGTACTTGTTCAGTGTGTTTTTGTCACAGAAAATATGAAATAAAAACAGAAATGGAAACAAGCAAGATGAAAGGAGAGTTCAGAAAGTACATGGAGACTAGTTTTGTTTTTCTCCAAAGTATTACTTGTTTTTTAATGTGTCATAAGATTTGTCATTTCCACACAATCTGTTGATATTAAAAAAAAAAGGAAAAGAAAAAAATGCTGCAGGAGCAAAGGTTACCATATCATGACAGCTCAACTGTCCAACGTACATTAATTAGCTTAATGTGCTTACAACTGCATACATTACACCAATTAGCCTGTTAAAATATGCGACCAGGGGACGAGTGATGAGGCGTTTACTGACATGCAGCCATATGTGCTCGGAGCGACCTCGGCAGATGATGCCAACCGCAGGGGGGCGGGTGGGCTAGGTGAAGCAGTTTACAGACAATCTAATTAAATAGTAGGGCTGTTATCATACCATCACAACTCTTCCAATTACCCCCTCTTCCTCTTCCTGTCCCACCTCCCTGCCTGTCCCTTTTTTCCGTTACGACTTAATTTGTTTCCAATCTCCTCTTCAGTCGCTTTAATGCTGGGAAAACATGTGAGGAATAATAGCGCTTGCTCCCTTGATGTTTGCCGTGTGAAGGGAGGGCGGAGGTGGGGTGGGGGGCTACTTTGTCGTCTCAGGCATTTGGGGAAGGGGTTAGGGAGTGACGGAGTTGAAGGAGGGGGGGCACTGAGGGCACGATTTAGTCAGCACAACCACCCCCCCTCCACTTCTGGAGCGCCCTGTTCACCCTCACTCTGTAGCACTTAACTAACTTTCACAGGCTGATAAAAAATAATTGCTGCCCCAAGGGTGGGGGAGTCCAAATACATTAGCACCACAAAGAGAAGAGCTTGGATCACATTACCCCGAGCACTGACACTACAGTCTGCAGCCTGAAAAAAAAAAAAAACTGAAATATAAGGACAGACAGACAGACAGAATGCAGCATACTGGTGAGCTCTCATTGGTCCATGAGTGCGATAGTGTGAAGCGAACAGTGGTAAGATAGAGTCGGAAAAGGGGCCCCGAGAAAGAAATGTGCCCATTTTTAGTGTTTTTTTATTATTATTATTATTTTTATTTGTGTCCGATTCACTCATATTTCTGCCTGTGTCAAAGGACCTCATCTGCCGCCATGCTCCATTGCAGGCCAGTAACACAGGACGGGGGGTAAGGGGGTCGGGGAGGGGTGTAAGGGGGGTTCAGGGTGGGTGTGGGGTTGTCGGGGGCGACAGAGGAAGCACAGAGCAGAGGAAAGAGTCAGACAAGCATGACACGGGTGGAGGAAAGCTCCCCTTGTGAAAGAGGAGATGAAGAAATGGAGTTAAAGGGGCTTCAGTGAGAGGCATTTAGCCAAGATGTTAAGTGTGTGTGTGTGTGTGTGTGTGTGTGTGTGTGTGTGCTTAATACCCCTCTTAGCATCACTACCCATACATGACACCTGTTGGACTGTGTTTCTCTTTGGTCTTCGTGTGTGTTTGTTAAAGCTTCAGTATTAGTTTCTATGTTATTGTATATGGTATCGTATTGGGAATTCTTTCTTTTTTCCTTTAAATGCATAAAATGTGTTTTGATTCATCCGAGTTTATATTTGAAAAAAAAAACAAAAAAAAAAAAACTAATAGATGTGTCCAAAAGCACCAAATACAAATAAAACTGGGTACATTTTGATACCTAGCACTTTTCCACCTCTTTTTTTTTAGATCCAATAATAAAGATAAATTTTCAAATTATACTCTTGCTCTGAGCTATCCCAACATTAATGATTTTTTAATAAAATATTGAAGCCAATATTCTGACAGAAAGAGCTACCTAGGTGTCAGTGCATTTGATCGGGAAAATGTGGCTTGAAATGTTCTTATATATTGTTATAAATAACGGCAAGGCAGGTTTATTTGTGCAGCACATTTCAGCAACAAGGCAATTCAAGGTGCTTCACACAGGACAGGGAAAAAGAAACACATTTAAAACATTATAAAAGAAACATATAAAAGGTGAGTTAAACCAGCAAGTAAGAAGACAACACATAAAATCCAAAAATATAAAAACACACACATATTAAAGTAAGAGTTGCAAAGTTTCAAAAGACAATCTAACAGTTAAAAAGTCAAAAGCGTTTTAGTCAAAGGCAGCGGTGAACAGGTGAGGCTTTAACCTGGACTTAAAACAGCTCAGACTCTCAGCAGATCTGATATTTTCTGGGAGTTTGATATAAGGAGTGTAGAAACTGAACGCAGATTCTCCATGTTTAGTTCTGACAGTAAAGACATCCTGTTACATTTAAGGATCTTAGTGGATTTTCTAAATAAATCTTTAGTCTCATTCCAGGTTTTGTGCATAACCCATCGTGTCCACTGGCATTACACGTGGAACCTGACCATTTAAATACAATGTACCTGTGACAGAATAAAGGAATATTCCAAAAAAACAGTAGCATGTCATTTTCATGTCCTTTTGATCATCTTACATGTGGATTTTTGTATAAAAATAATGTAAATCTGAAAAATAGTTTCTATCTATCTGTCTGTCTGTCTGCTTTTTAAAATTTGAGCAAAAAATTGGCAATTTTAAGGGTACCAGAAGGGGAATTATTGTATGTAGGTCAGTCTGCCCCAGATAAACGCAGCAGCCGTAACAATAGGTAAAAAGTTTATACCAATCAGTTAGTGGCTCCGCCCACATAATTCTGGCTCTGCTTTTGGGGCCTATTTGCTTGGAGTCCAGCTTGCACGCGTGTGAAACAACATTTTTCACATTTCATCTGGGCAAACAATTACAGTCAGAATGTTGCTACACTGTACTGAAAATAAGTGTATCGGGAGAAAATTAGCATATCGGGTCAAAATTTTAGGGTCGCGGGTCGCTATGCCACTTTGCACTAACTAGAACACTGCTTAACCTGTTGAACACATGACAGCTGCGGCACAGCCAACACGTCTGTCCATCTCCATGGTAATGATTCTTTCCTGTTTCCGGTAAGGTAGTGAGGGCGTCACTTTTATGCCCTCCCCCTTAATCAGGAGTGCCCTCCAAAGCTGGTAGTAAGTTGGATTGGGCCATAATCTATAGTTTACTAGCAAACTGTGGTGGCACAGTGGATATGTACTTGGCTACAGATCCATACATTGTAGGTTCGATCATACCTTTGGCACAACTTTTTCCGAGACTTTATTTTTGTCTTGGGTATCGACATTTATTTGACATTTTGAAAGCATACATCCCTCATTAAGCCCCTCCCCCTCAGGCGTATGTTTTATACGCTCTTGAAAATGTTGGGGAAAAAAATGGATGACTCCTTACCATGGTATTGTTCTGATCCATCAAGTGTTTTGTTAATTTGATTGAAATAATACGGTGTAATTGTTACTGAACTCAGCAGCTTCGAAGCCAAAAAAAAAACACTTAAACTTAAGCAAAAGTAGCTGCGCTGTTAAATAGTTATTACAAATCACATAGCGACAGCCAGATCGCTGACTATCGCCTCACCGAAACATCTGTTGAACACCGCCGGCTGTTAGACAGAAGTACTCTGTGGGATGAAAGGCCCATGGAAGCAGTATATAATCAAATATCTTAGCCTGGGAACTGGTTTTACAAACACACAGGAGGGCACCGGCGCTGCTGTTTTTAGTTGTTTCCTCCTTTAACTTTTTTATTGTTTATTTTTTATGTCTTCTTTAGAGTTTCATGTGCGCTGGCAGCTGTTATAAACTGGATGCCACTCACAGGAAGCTTAAAACCTCAGGTGAAACGTCTATCAAATGCAACTTTGTTTAACAGATTTAATTAAGCGCAGAACATTTAACGCTGACTTCATCAACAATTAATAGCTCACAGCTACATAAAGAGTACAGGTCAGCTAAGAGTTCTTTAAAACTTAAGTTTTCTGCTATGACTCAGATCATCTTGAGACCAACTTTAAGTTTATAAAAGCAGGAAGGCTGTGATTCAGTGAAATTAAACTTCCATCAAGGTTTACCTGCACAGCTTTTAACAAAATGACTGTGTTTTTCACAAAATGGACGGTAATTTTAAAAAGTAGAAGGCCTGAGATGTAATGTCCAAAAATAGATTGAGATGACGCTCGTTGCTGAAGTTGTCATTTAGACCAAATAATAATGGTTAAGAGGAGGTTCTGCTGTGCTTTTGGGTCCCCGCGGTCACATTTCAGTCTGCTCTATGTAGACAGATATACAGTGAAATGGAAAATTAGTCCTACATAAAGTGTGCCCTATTAGAAAAAAAAAAAAAAAAAAACACCTTGTAATCCATTTTAAAATATCACATTTTTTTGCACCTTTATGGAGTCATTTCCTACATACATGGGTTCAAGTTGACTAACCAGTGTCTGTTCATACTGTACATGTTCTATTATTTTGACTTAAAACAGAGTCTGACTCATCACACATGTGTTTTCAAATGTGTAAAACCCCAGTGATATCCTGATTAACACTAATCCACACATCAAAACGTCACTCAGGCCTTTTCAGAAGTTTTGTTACAAAGTGCATTGTGGGAATAGAAATTCCACCCAGCAGCACTTTTGACCATCTACTACTACTACTACTAGTACTACTACAATTACTACTACTAGTACTATTACTACTCCTAGTACTACTGCTATTACTACTAGTACTATTGCTACTATTACTACTAGTAGTACTATTACTACTCCTACTAGTACTACTGCTATGATTAGTACTATTTCTATCACTACTACTGCTATTATTACTTACTACTAGTAGTACTAGTAGTAATATTACTACTACTATGATTAGTACTACTTCTATGAATAGTACTAGTACTATTACTACTAGTAGTATTACTACTACTTCTATTACTACCACTACTGTTACTACTACTACTAATAGTACTGCTACCATTATAGCTAGTTCTACTACAACTAGTACTGCTACCACTAGTTCTACTACTATGACTAGTACTATTACTATGACTACTAGTACTGCTACCACTATGACTAGTACTATTAGTACTACTAATGCTATTATTACTACTACTATGACAAGTACTACTAAAAGTCTCTCTCTCTCTCTCTCTCTTACAGACGTGTCAATCAAGGCTGCACATGCCACATCAAACCCTTGTCTTCCATAATTTTAAGATGCACCATCACATCACTTATTGGATGATCCAAATAAAACAAAAATCAAAATGAGTCCTGAAAAAAACACACACTATTTCCAGTGAGAGGTCCAGTCTGAATCTACTGGAGCTCATTTTTAAGCAGACGTCTTTGCCACTTGGACTAAACAATGTAAGTGTATATTTGTTAATACACCCCCTATATCCACATGAAAACCTGATTCAAACTCTGAACTGAAATATTTACAGTATTCCTTCCTCACACCTATTGTTAAATACTCACGGTATTTTTTCCATTGAATTGCGCTGGATATAATTTTTGCCTCGCTCACATCTTCACACTGCTTTATCTCTGCGTTTCGTTGCGGTCCAGCCTCTCCTTCCTTTGTCCAAAACCGCTTACCCAAGTGTAGTGTTGACCCTAGCAAATGCTTAATTACCTGATTAGATTAATCACCTTTCAGCCAAAGCTGACATCACCTCCTTGCTCTTTGCTAGACAGACGGAGACAGGAAGGAGAGGAAAGGGGAGCCAAACAAAGGTATCTCTTCTCCTTAGCCAGCAGAGGATGGGTTTATTTATAGAGGGGCGATGTGGGGGATGTGGGGTGGATCCAGGGGGAGTTGGACAGGTTAACATCACACTAACTAGAGAGGTCAGCGCTGCATTCCCTCCATCCATTTACTCCCTTTGGCTTATAATCCCCATCTGTTCTTTCCCTTTTTCTTTGTTCGTTTGGGGAGATGTGTCGACTACGAGAAAGAAAATGCGCTAATTGAATTTACTGCAGACACTAAACTTAAAGTAATGTGAAAAATAAAAAACATAAAGGGACCTAAGGTTTTAAACGGGCCCCTTGGGATATGTAAGAAATGCCCTCGCATGTTGGATAAATTGACAAGGGCCGCTCCCATCGATCCTTTCCGCTGAGACTAAAGAAGTTAAGGTTTTGTCAATTCTGTTAAAAGCTGATTATACTGGATCTGATGTCATCCCCTAATGTAAAACAATATCTCCCTAACCGCTTTCTGGATCATGTTTTTATTGTAAACATCCTAAACCTCAAACGGGGGCCTCTCTCCAGCCTGGTTCTTTTTATTTTATTGTCTCTGTCTTAAATGTAAGTCTGACCCATTTATCTCCATTCTTTAAAATCCTTTCATCTTGAAGAGTAAAGCTGGTACTGGTATATATTTTCTTGACAGTCAACAAATCCCAGAGCGCAAAAAAACAAAAGGCAGGTACAGAGGACATATAAACCAGACCACATCATTAGTGCATGAGTGTGAGAATAGCTCGTGAAACACAGCGAGGTCGTGACCCCGTCAGAGCTCAGCAATCATAAGAGCAAACCACCAAAGTGTTAAAGTCTTCCGCTCAATACTCATCACCCGTCAGCCCCAAGATAACCAGTTCCTAATGAACACGTAAACTCTCAATGGTCCCAAATGGATGTCGTCTAATTAGTTTTCTCCTTCACTTTCTTGCCCGACCAATGGACCTTACATTGGAATGTGGGTTGTTTTTTTTTTTTATACCTGAAGGCACTGTTTAACTGTGTTATGTGTTTGAACTCACCTGGTTGCGATGTTCGGAAATGTAGAGGAACGTCCAAATACACAATATAGACAAAACTAATGATGGTGGATGATATCGTGGATTTATTCCCCTCATATTTTTGTCTCAACCCAAAAAAATCCAAACATCCACTGGTGTAAAATGTTTAATATCTGTTGGTTCATTAATTCTACCAATACATATAAATAATTGGTGTAAAATCCAGTTTGGTGTCTTTTCCCATCAGATATGAACCATTTGGACGTTCAGAGGCTCCGTAGTTACCGTAGAAACGCTGTCATCTTCTACAACATTGGTTCACCAGTAAAACCCATGGAGTTGGATCAATGACAGTGGATGGAGACACTGGGTTTATGTTCAGTTAAAGGGTCATATTTATCTAAACCCACTTTTATTAGTCTTTAGTTCATTTATTTGTGTGTTTGGACCCTAATAGTTCATAAAGTTCGAATTTGAACCCTCCAGATGCTGCAAAACTATCTTTATATTAATTTTGGCTGGATTTCTAGAACCCGTTTTAATTCCTGCTTAATTTTTGCATCTATAACTAGTTACATCACGACATTTGCAGCTATAAGGTCAAACCTTCAGATGAACACTTTAAACAACGTAATTGTTTATCAGCAGAGGTTGGAGCAAAAACTGAAAATATGCCCAAACCTTTTGCCGATTACCTAAAATGTTCAGTTGTATTAATGAACACAAGTGGCTAAACGGGATGGAAAGTACAGTCAAGAACCTGGAGGGGGCGGGGCTTGAAGTGGCTCATGTGCATTTAAAGGGCCAGCGCTCAAAACCACCTTTCTGGTGTCA
>JAPSES010124006.1:0-16189 GCA_029822895.1 Maxillicosta whitleyi
CAGCGGTTCTACTCTGAGCCCCTCCCGGATGACCGAGCTTCTCACCCTATCTCTAAGGGAGAGCCCAGACACCCTACAGAGAAAGCTCATTTCGGCCGCTTGTATTCGCAATCTCATTCTTTCGGTCACTACCCAAAGCTTGTGACCATAGGTGAGGGAAGGAATGTAGATTGACCAGTAAAACAGATCTTCAACTTTAGGCTCAGCTAACTCTTCCCAATGAAGACAGAGGTATAATTGTTAAAATTGCACTTACTTCTTAACACATTTTAGGTTGTTCATGTTATTCACATATTTAATGAAACTGTAAACATTATTGTAATGTAATTGAATTTTTTTTTTTTTTATTTTATTTTACTGGTCCAGCCCACTTTAGGTCATATTTAGCTGAATGTGGTCCCTGAACTAAAATGAGTTCAACACCCCAGCTCCACAGTCAGATTTATGCATGCTGTTAAGGATCACATATTTAATACCACTCACATTCAGCACATCCATCTTGCCCACTTGGTAGGAAGCAGATCCGAGAACTCTCTGAGGAATGCCTTTCACTGTTGCTTCAAATAAACCCTGGAGTAAAGCATGAATGATTTATGTGAAGACAAGTAAAGCTGAATTAAGGGTGAAATCTAGTTGTCATGGTGCAGCTTCCTGAACTGTGTCGTACCAGGACTCGATCTGCAGGCAGAGCTTCGGAGGCGATGATGCCCTGCAGAGCCTGAAACATCAGCGTCAGCACTTCACAACCCTGGCGGTCTTTTTTACTGCCACCTGAGAGCCGACACAAGCAACGACAACCAGTCAAACTTCACTACGTTTTACACTTGAATTTTTGCTTTGAGTGAGGAGAGTCATCACTGGGGACAGGCCCCTCAGTTCCCTCTGTCTTCAAAGCCGCCCAGACCATAAGGATCTGGACCCTCAGACTTAAACTGATGAAGGTGAGAGTGGGCCAGGCAGGAGACGACGGCGGGATCTCACTGGACGTCGTCTCAGCAGATTGAGCCCAGACCCACCCAGGGTGCTTTATGTGGAGCTACTGGGTGGGACCCACATCTTCAGGAGCCCACCCAGGTCAGCAGCAACCACAATATGATTTAACGACAAGAAAAAACAACATAATCAAAATAAACTAATGCGTCTAATACATGCAGTGAACGCCTAAACTTGGGTAGAAAACTGTCAGCAGAGCTCTATCCTCACACCCCGTGTGTCCTTGGTCAGTGGGTGAGCTCTTATCTGTGCATAAACAAGGCCTTAAAATGAACAAAGCATTTCTTTTTCAAGCACCTCCCCTCAGAGTGGTGATTTTCAGCTATAAAAACTCACAATGCTATTACTTGGAAATCCAGACATTAAAATCTAAAATAATAAAGCAGTGCAATTCTGAACCTCACTACAGTCCCAGCCTAATCTGATGCATGGACACATTGATACTTACCAGACTCTATAGACAGGTTGACAAAACGTACGAGGCTCGTCCATATTAGAGCCAACATGGAATCTGCAGTGTTAAAAAGAGAGTCATAAATACACCCACAATACGTACAAGTAGGAAAGTAGATTTTATGACAATGAATTTCAAGGCAGGAATTGAGGATGTGCAGACATACTCCAACATTTACAAGCAGCTAAATGTTTATCGAGTATATTGGCTGCAATATTTACTGTTTTTAATTATATGAAGCTACAAAATGCTTCACAAATACCCCTCATACTCGTCTCCTTACATCTGAGGTGTAGAGCCGATGCAAAGCATTTAATTGCATATACAAGAAATGCCTGATAAAAACATTTTATAAATTATTTACTCAATCAGCAAAATTATTTTTCAGGAAACTTTTAAGATTCAGATTTTTCTCTAGTTCTACCAGTTAAATAAAAACAGACCACTAGAAAAACATTTTCATCTTTATAGAGACTACCACATTTATACAAGAGAGCCCATGTACATTATTTTTTATTATACCTGGCTGTTGATAATAGTCTGACCTCATTTAAGATGTTACACAAGGTAAAAATAAGAAGATAAAGCTGTAGTTTATCGATGTTACTGTCAGTTTCAGGTTTACCTTGAGCTTCTTTGCCAACACAAGTGAAGCCGTCTCTGATATGCGAGATGAGAACAGAAGCGTGTTTGGTGAAAGAGGAGGCGCCAGTGAGGAACGGGTGGTTCAAGGGCTCTGGAACGAAAACACAGACATGTTCATTAGAAAAACTGCGCTGCAAAATGTGATGTTAATTCAGAATACCACGTGAAAGAAGCCAAAAATGTAAGGAGACTGAACTGTCATTTCCCTCCAACATTCTGTTTGCCACTGTTTTCACCCACTTGGGGAGCAAACTGAACAGTTTAAAATCATCCAAACAGAATAAATTCAGCAATGAAATATCATTTAAATTGACACTTAATCAAAAGCTCAATTAAAAGCTCAGCCTTTGCATCTTTTGAGAGGATCTATGCAACAAAAGTAACTCCCACTTAAAAGTATTAGCAATAAAGGACTGAAATCTGATCTGTAAACTATGTATTTGAGTAAAACGCAAAGATAATTAAAACACACTGTGGTTTGAATAAATAGTTGGACAGTGGAAAAATAAATAAATAAATTCTGACCAATAACCCTGTAGCTCACTGGCATGTTATATCAAGAATCAATGACAATATGAATATGTAAGGTTGTCAGGCTCTGCTGCTATGTTAAACTTAGATCAACTTCCCAATAGAAGTGGGTGGTACTTGCATTTAGTTTGGTTCCTCCAGTGAATGTCTATACATGACTTCCTACCTGTACTCAGTAGTAACTGTGCTGATATCTGTAACCATTTACATGTCAAAGTCATCAAAATATGGCCCATTATAAGAAAAGGAAAGAAAAAAAATTTGTCAAAAATTCAAATTTCTCAAAACTGAACAAAGTTTGTAAACGTTGTTTTACGAAAGCTTCATATAAACCTTTAAATGAATCCGACCAGAAGTTTCATTAGAGAAGATAAAGGTGAAACACGTTTACATGCATTTTAGTTGAACTAACACAATATATTGTGTCGTGTAAATCCACTGAATAATGTGTAGCTTTGACTCTCACCAAGACTCAGGACCAGTTTGTTCTTTGCTGCTGCAGAAACGACCTCTGGTCCCAGGAAATAGTGTAGTAACATCTCCAGCCCCAGCAGCTGGATGGAGGAGAAGGTGGTTTGAATCAGCATGCTGGAGTTCAGACTAATCCGTGGTGTGGTTGCTGGACTGCTGAAACCTGCAGTGCCTGTAAGACACACGTTAAAAATTATAAGATAACGTCGTCCCTCGGTTTTGTCCAGTGGTCAGTGCACCATCCGTAGAGGGAAACGTACCAGTCTTTGGTGTGCTAGGTGTAACAGAACCATTTTGATTAACACCTCGAGAGGAAATGCCGGGGACTGAAGCAGAGTCAGACCCAATGGTGCACTGGAGCAGAGGCACAGAAACCTGGAGACACAAAGGCAACATCTGTTTAAAGTGAACATGTTAAAACTACCACCCAACGCATACTTTATCTCTGTATTTAATATATAAAGTAGTTAAATCTGAAGAGTGACAAAGCTTTATAATAGCCCCCTTTCCAACAAGAACTTAACCCTAAATTTTGAAAAACCTGTGCAAGTGTTTTTGCTGCTGAATAGAGCAGAGCTGCTAAACTGACTGTCATTGTTCCTGTGACACTCCCAGTAAAGATCTATTCAATTCTTATGTTCACCCATTATGTTTAAACCACTCTGCGGCAGAAAACGTCTTCATTTAATTTCTACAAGTTTCACTTAGTCTTTTGATCATTTGAAAAATGTAGTAAAAGTTTAAAAAAAAAAAGTGGATGAGGACAAGATCCATTTGTCTGTCCACCCAAATACACTTTACACTGTTTTAGGCATATATGCTCAAAAGAAACTAAACTGAATAAATTACCCACAATTCTGAAATGGAAACACAAACCGCACAGATTACCAGGAATTATTTTAACCAGATAAATAAATTCCCAGAAATAAAAGTTTATGGGAATGTTTGTGGAAAAAGACACCAAGTGACATCAGTCAATTCAAGACGTACAAAAACAGATTTTAATCCAACTAGTGCAGCCTGTGATGGGTAACGCATTACAAAAGCAGAGGGAGGAGGGTGTCTGACCTGTTCGAAGTTGGAGGACAGGTTGGGCCCCAGCTGGACCACCAAGTACCACCAAACCTCCACCTTTGTGAGCAGCAGCGCCTCCGTCCTGACGTTAATGGATGCGAGGGGCTGCATCAGGAGCTTCATACGTTTGGAACTGCACAGGATGTCTTCAAGAGAGACACAAAAGAAACTGAGAACTCCGACATGACGACAGAGCCATGAAGAAATACAGTCCAGACAGAAGTAGTGCTCACCGGGGTTGGTGGCAAAGTTGTCTATCAAACTTTTCCAGGCAATGAAGGCTATTTTTTTGATTGTAGGAGACGAGCTGCGGAAACCAAGCTCCTCCAGATGTAGCAGGGAGTTGATGAAGGGACCCCCTCTGTGGAGGAGCTGTATGGACAGAGCAAGCTTTAACCCTTTATCAGGCAAGTGACTGTTTTTGTGACTCTAATCAGAATACTGACAATCAGATTTAAGAAATATAAACCATAAAACTTATTCAATTTGACTAAAAATGTGACTAAATGTTTTATATTCATGTCACTATTTCAGAACATGTAAATACGCTTTACCTTCCCAAGCAGTTTGACAAATAAGGGCCAGAGCTTCAGCACATTCGTTTCATTCTTAGACATGAACAGCTTCTGCAGCTCCGGGATCAATTTCTAAGAAGAAAAACAAAATAAAAGAAAGAAATACTTTACATTTTATACTTCAGATATTTTTACTCAAAACTTGTTGTACTTTTGCATCAGTGAGTCTGTTTACATACAGACAAATACAACGATCTTCATCCAATTTCTGGAGTTGTCGGATTATTTAAGTGATCATGTAAACAGTTTAATCTGATGTGTTTCATCAGATAACAACAGTAATATGAGTGTGACAAATCACATTAATACACCTGGATTTCTCCCCAGTACACCTTATGTACAGTACACCAGTTAATCTGATTTATTCTTTCACATGTGCAAACCATTTCTGACATCATTAAACATGGGCAGAGGAAAATAGGAGGCTTGATTCTACTATCGCTTTGAAGTATGTACAAGAGCTCGACCGGTTAATCGAGATCGTGTCGCTCTTACAGCAATAATAAAGTATGTTCAGTTTCACTTTGAAGATCACAGGCTGCCATTATACAAGACTATTATATCCTGTGTAAATCAATGTTTTTATTTCATATATTGGCCGATAGATCGGATAATAGACAATACATTGGATAGTGGCCTATATATCAGATATCGGCTTTGATTAGTCCCCACTAGTGGACTCGACCCTAAAAATCCCATATTGGTCTGGCTCTAGTATGTACGTACTCCGACTATGCCATTTCTTAAGTACAAGTAAAGGTCTGATCATGTACTAAGTTAAAGGAACACACATGTATACAGACGGTGAGCGCTGCCTGTCCTCTGTGCGTATTTGTGTCCATCCCCTGGTAGAATACAAAGCAGTACCACCAGGAACCATGGTGCAGTGGGGAAATTTGAAGAGAAAATTTCCAGAAATGGCACAACTTGTCAAAAAGTGACTGTATAAGCTAGTGAAAAACTACCGACAGATTTATGAAAACTACCCTTTTCAATATCAACATTATAATATATCTTCTGTTGTCACCATGTTCGTCATTATCTACCTTCTTCTCTAAAACTTTACTGTTCTCCATGGTATTCAGCTACTATGTTTTTCAAAGTGCAGCATCTTTTGGTTGACTGACTGAAAAACGCTCCTTCCAGCACAACAATATTAAGGCAGTGATGCTTGACACCTTTTGAAACAGACGTACCCATTTACACACGTGAAGTGAGTATTAATGTGCCTTTACCAATTCGGATCACTTTATTACAATTATCTAATTACTACTAGTTATCACATTTTCACGGTCATGTAAACAGGCTCATTATTTGCTTTTGTTACTTTTAAGGCATAATATGAAGCTAAACCACCGACTGAAACCTAGAATGATACACAAACGATACTCACAGACGACATCATTGGTTCAATAATAGCAGCTACTTCTGTCTGTCTCTCCAGGAGCAGAGGCATCCCCATCTCCATGGCCGCTGCGGCACGAAGACGCAACTTAGGGGCAGAATGAACCACCAGAGGGATGACCAGCTTTGCCCACCTTACCGACCCCTCACCCATCTGGGCCGGCACCTGGTCCAGCATCCTTTACGCATGAGAAATGAAATACAAACACATTGAAAACACTCTGTAACACTGCAAAAAAAAAAAAGCAGATATCAGAAATGAGGTCAAGTTGTCACCAAAAAACCATCATACAGTTACAAATACATACAAAAACCAAATTTTTTAAACAAGTTTCAGTTCCAAAAACAACTGGATTTATGTGATATTACAGTTTAAAACTAACAAATGTGATTCATGCGCAGTAATTAAATATGAGGTACCCATTTGCCGTCTACTTACCTAATGATAACATTTAATGCCTCGTGCTCCATTACAACAGACTGAATGTCCTCTCTGCTCCATACATTCTCCAAAGTGGTTAATACAGACGGCACCTTGAAGACAAAACAAACCAGAGCATCATTAATAAATGCATCAGTCATTCCCCATTTGCATAGCTGAAAGTGAAATAATGCTCACTTTTGAGGCGACTACAGCTGAAGGGAAGCTCTGTTTGGAAATGACCCATAATGATCTGGTGCATGTGTTCTTATCTGTCGATTTCTCCACCAAAGAGCAAAGTGCTGAAAGTATTTCTGCTGCAAATGCTTCTGAAAATGCAAGAACAGGATGTCACTGTCAGTTGAAATTCCTTGCTCGTCAAATTTAATTCTATTATTGGAATGAAATGTGATTGGTAAAATACGGATATGGATGTACCAGGGACTACGGAGGCAACATGAGAATGATAAACACAAAAACCCAAAGCTTGCAAGGCAGCTTGGCACAGATCGGCACTTGGACTGTTTATGTGAGCCTGAGAATATCACAAGACATAAACAAGGTTAAAAATAAGTTTAATAAACAAAGTTAAGATTTTAAGTATTTCTGTTGTACTGTGTTAAGAGTAATTTGGAAAATCTTACCAAGATAACTTTACCCAAACGATAAAAGTGCTTTTCAACTGCAGGGAGAAACTGGCGGCCTTCCTCTCCACTGAGCCGACTGCAAAGGAAAAGGAAAAAAAAAGGGTTCTTATCAATGTTTTAGTTGAGACTATGTGGCAAAGAATGAGGAACACACTCTGAACACAACACATCCAGACAGTGAAGACCAAGTACTAGAAACCTACTTGGCGATGGTGAGGTAGGCGTCTGTCTGGTCAGGCTGTGTAGCAGCGTTGTCCTCCAGAGACTGAAGCAGAGGGAGGAAGCTAGAGCTGCTCAGAGGCTCTGCTGTCGCCATCATTATTGCTCACCTCCACTAGGCCTTCCAAAAAAGGAGACATTAAAGAAAGCATAAGGGCATTGGAAGACGGGCAGAAAAAAAAAAAACTTGGCCATTTAATCATATCCAAATCAGAGTGTTGCTGTGTATTTATCAATAACATGCATGAGAATGACCTTAAAAATATCCATTCTTCAACTTATGACATCTTTGTGTGAAAAATAAGCTTCTCATCTAAATTTTCAGACCTTAACCATGCTAAAAACAAATGCAGTCTAGAAGGTTGGCCATGACATGCTAAGATGTGACTGAAAGCTCATCCAAAGTTCAAACATTAGTTCAGTGAAGTGTAAAAATGAATATGTTCTTGTTTCTTTGCATTAAAAAGGGGTCATATTTTGCTAAACTCACTTTCTTTAGTAAATATATTTGTGTATTTGGAACCTAATAGTTCAAAACCTCAATTTCAACCCTTCAGGTGCTGCAAAGCTATCTTTATATTACAAAAAGAGTGGATATCTACAACACCTTTCAATTCCTGCTTAATCTATTACGTCTATAACTAGTAACTAGCATAAAAACCACAGTAACTAGTAACTAGCATTTGCACATATAAGGTGAAGACTTCTGATGAACATTTCTCAGAGGACGTCATAATTGTTCGTCAGCAGCAGCTGTTTAAGTCCATACTGAAAAATATGTCCAATGTTCCAGCCTAAAATGTGCAGATATTGGTTGAACAGGACAGAGCAGCACAACCAATAACCTGGAGGGGGTGGGGCGTGAAGTGCACAATTTGCATTTGAAGGGTCAACGCTCAAAGCGACCATTCTTGTGTCATTACTCAAAACTAGAGTTGAAGATGGACCTTTATAGTTTTAAATGATGAAGAATTCAGACTGAGGCATAGTATATACGGTTTAGGTAGAGGACAGGGAAATGTTTTAAAATGCACAATTCCATTTAAAAAAGCAAAATGTCACTCCTTAAAGAATGCAATATAGTTTGGCCATTTATCTGCAAATAAACAATTTGAATTACTTTTATTTTGGGGCCGGGAGAAATGTCACTAGCTTCTAGAATAAACAAAAACATTGATTTAGCAAAAAAGAAATTGATGCAGTAAAACAGAAAACTAGTGGCCTGTTGAATTGGTAAGTAGTCTCTTAATGTTCCTCAGTGAGCAAGGAAACACTGCTATCTTCTGCAGCACTGAACCCATGTAGTTTGACAGGGTTTATAGATGCTTATTTTTAAAGTTACTTAATGACATTTGGCATAAAGTCACTTTTTCTTCTATTTTCTCAGTTTTGACAAGATTACCCTAGCATTTACTCTGACTATCTATGAACATCATTATTAAATTTAATAAAGGGAAATGCATAAATTAGGAAAGGTTATGCTGTAAAACTATTTCCAGGTCTCTCAAAAGAAGAAACGTCAACATATCCTATAATCTTGCAATAAGAAGCATCCATTATTTAAGTCACACTTTCTACATCCTACTGACCACAAGTTGTTTCACTATATTCAGTATAACATCGACATACTTTCTGAGCTTAGAAAAATATTTTGTAATTTTAAGAAAAGAGATCCATTAGCAGTGGCAACAAAACAAAGAGCTATGGTTAACAAGGGACAGACACAAATGTATGGACGTACCTCAGAGAAAAGAGTTAACCTGAGATCACCATCCACTGTAATCAGAGCTATAAATGAGAACAAAAAAACAAAGTAGTTGAAGCTTTTAAAAAGCGTTTAGAAACAAAGACTAGATAAGAGTGATCTCAGCAGGAGCAGGCCATGACACAGAAGCCAACACGGGACCAGCAGTGTCCTGCTCTGAGTAGCACTAGGAAACTTTAAGAGCTCTAATTCAAAACAACTTAGACAACCCAAATTCGACCATATACCCGAAGCTATATCAACACTGTATCTGGAGTAGACAACACCGATCCATGCGGTAAAACAGCAACACGCCTGCTCATGTTAGCTTTAACAGGTTAGCAGCGTTAGCAGAGCTGCATGTCAGCACTAGGATCAACTTATCAGACCGGAACGAACAGCACGGCGGCTAATACCACGGTGACACGTCCAGTCTCATGAGTCCACAGCAGGATACATATATAAACTCACGACAAGCAGCCAAAAAAAGTGCTAGCGCAGACGCATTAACATTTAGCTAATGAGTTTTCTGACAGAGTATCCGCAGCTGATGGGCCACTCGACCTGTGGTTCAGAGTGCAGATGACCAGCCGCGGACTCACCGATAGTCCGCCTCACTATGCCGCACAACGTACGTCCACAAACCACACTATTACTAGCGTGATATTTTAGATTTCTTCTTCTTCTCTGGCTCTGTGTACTATTCTCTGTTGTTACCCCGCGAAATCGGTGGCGCCAAAGCACAACGCGGACGTACAAAATTACCTTTGACCCCACTACGTCACAGTCAGGACCGCCCACTTCACCTTATAAGGAGAAACATTGACAACGGCGCTAATACGATTCAGGCTGGGAAACCACAAAGAAGTAAAACTTTTCAAAAACTTTTTTGAGAAACAAATGTAAATGTATCCAAAAGCAGCAACATAAAATAGACATATAAACAAAAAATATATATTTGTGATGCTTGTTTCATATTTTCTGTTCATTTTAGAGGTATAATTACCTTCGCCAAGGAGGTTATATTTTTGCCAAGGTTTGTTAGTTTGTTATTTAGCAAGATAATTCAAAAAGTTATATTCATTTTCAGGAAATGTTCGCTCTGAGACAAGGAACAGATGATTAAATTTTGGAGGTGACCCGGATCACAATCTGGATCCAGGAATTTTTCAAAGGATTCTTTTCATTGCAAGATAGGGCTATTTTCAACATGTGTAAATTCACACAGAATAACTGGATTGCTTGGCAAAAAAAAATACAGAATATGGTCCTGATACTTTCTGTGATATGTAAAAGTATGATCCAGATACTACCAATATTCTGGAAACTATGATCCAGAACATGACAAAAGTAGGGGGCCTTCATAATTTTTGTCACTGTGAGGTAACTAATGCAGATACAGACCTGCAACTAGCACCAAGTTGTAGCTGAAGGTCTACTGAAAAAGTATTTCTTAGCAGCATGTAATTCCAATTCCTTTGGGTATGTTTCCAGTGTCAAGAATCTAATAAAATAGATTAAAAACAACAACAACAACAAAAATGTAGGAGTAATATTGCAGGGTGTCAGTCACAATATGTAGGGGAACTGTGCTGCTTGGCGGAGGTTTGCGCTCTCTGAGTGCTTTTCTAGTTTCTATATGTTTTTACATAGGCTATTTATTATTATTAATTATTTTTTAATCCATAAAATATTGTTTAAATTTTTCTCATCAATCCGGACAAAATCATAAAATCTATTTTAAGCAGAATATTGATGCATGTCTGCCCAATGCTAGTGGTGGTGCCAAAAGTGAAATTTTTTCAACAGGGCCCCAAATCCCTAGCCAAACCCCCATTATACATATTTATCTGCTTATCCATTTACTATCTACACTTATTTTGTTCATCACGCATTTGTATTGTCTATAATGCTCCAAATGTCCTATTTTGGGTCATATAATCCAGTAACCTACATCATGGAATGGGTTACTCTGCATTTTGTCAGTAAACTGTCCACTTTATATCCATATATGCTAAACTTCTTGTGATTATATTCTGATGCAGATACTTGCGTGATTTTATTTAAGTCAGGATTCAACTGCAGTTCTATTTTAGGAGACTTTAGTGCCATCACTATTCAAATGAAAATGCTCCCATATACTTAGCTACCTCCGCCAATGAGGTAATGTTTTCGCCGGGGTTTGTTTATGTGTTTGTTTGTTTATTTGTTAGCAAGATAACTCAAAATGTCATGAAAGGATTTTAATGAAATTTTCAGGAAATGTTTGCTTTGACACAAGGAAGAGCTGTTTAAATTTTAGCGGTGATCCTGATCACAGTCTGGATCCAGGATTTTTTTAAAGGATTCTCTATTAGTTATTATGGGCATTGTTGTGGTACTAACAAATGTCCACCAGATGGCAGTGGAACTCCTGCTTTCTCATACAGTCTATGGACTTTTCTCTACACATGGAGCTACATCCTGAACAAAACCACCATTGTGGAAGTGTCGATTTTCGCGAACTATTCAACAAATAACGATACCAGTGAAATTCTAATTGCAAAGGGTATGTTTCCAGTGTCCAATGTAATCAAATAGATAAAAACAAATGTGGCAGTAATATTGCCGGGTGTCAGTCACAATATGTGGGGGAACTGTGCTGCTTGGCGGAGGTTTGCGCTCTCTGAGTGCTTTTCTAGTTAACATATACTTCCTCACGCTTTTATTGCAATACATAATTTATAAAATATACAGCTCACTTTACCAGTACCACAACATTTACATCATGAGATATCGTTAAATAATTTTAATAACTATACACTATGCTTGAATCTTAAAATTACTTAAGTTTCCCTCTATGAAATAAGAACTAAGCAGCATATAATATATAGCTTCTATACCTGGGTTCTATACCTGGGAAGCCAGCATTTGAACAATTAAAGTGAAGTCTTACAAAAGAATTATTTGTCGTAGGTGAACTCTATACACAGAAAAGCAGCAGACAGAAAAAACACACAAAACTGCTACCTTGATTCTTATAAATAGTCTATTATTTTATGTGTCAAAAGTTTAATGATAAAAAACAAAGATAGTTTTGTTTTTCTCAAGACTTAAAAAAAATGTAAAATGACCTTTATTTATCACAACTATTTCTTTATTCAGTTAAAAAAACATTAGTCATTAGAATTGCATTAGGTAACAAATATCATTATAGACACAGAACCATGATTAGTTGGTGGATTATTGAGGTGATCAGTCAAAATAATCCTGTGAGAACAAAGATGCATTGAAGGCTGTGTAGTGTAACTGGAAACCACCGGCTGTGACTGAGGCATCACTGAGGAACTTTAGTGTCATCACGTTTCCTGTAAAAACATTAAAGAAAAAATATATTTATTACTTTGTTGGACCTCATACTAGATCTTTACAGCGGGGGAAAAAAAACATTGCATTTCATCTCACCTGTGCTGATGATATCGTCTGGCAGATAATCGCCACAGAACCTGTAAGAAAATACATGAAAAATGACATGTATGTGTATATTCTTGTAAATCTGGACTATTTTGGCACAGGTGATTTTTACAATGTTCACAGTCAATGACCACAGGTGGGAAATAACAATAAAGACTTTTCAGATATAAGCTTTATTAGTATCCTTTGTTTACATTTAGCAGCAATGTTACCTATCTTTAAACTAAGTCTAATCCAGATGCATTTAAGATGTGATTATATTATAATGTAATCTATTTTTAATCATATTATCTAAGCTTTAAAACATAACTAAGATGTAAAATAGAATAATTCTCCAGAGCACTTAAGCTTGATTGTAATTACATGAAATACTGCATGGATATATGGTTTTCTTAAATATTTTTTTACTTCTCATTTATTACTACAAATATCAGTTCTTTATAATTAAAGCATTTGTGGTAAATTATTGATTATTGGGGTTTGAATCCTTACACACCTGCACAACAACAAGACTAATCACAACCAAAACGTACTACTAATAATGACAATAATAATAAGAAGAAGACAATCAGATCCAGTAATATTGTTATTTTTTGTGCATCATTGCTTAAACTGTTTAGTTATGCCTGTAATAATCAGTTTTCAAAGCAAGATCTTATTTCTTACTTTTTTCTTTTTTAATTTCTTTTTCTAACGTACAGCAAGAAGAAGGTCACATGAAACAACAAAGGCAATATAATGTTTTGAGTTCTACTGCTCACACAAACAAAATGAATGGTCATTATTTACATTCTATATGTATTTTTTTTTTAAAGTTTATTTAATATTCTGTATAAGGTAAGAATAACTTTGCACAGAAAGACATTTTTATTACTTTTTTGTTTTGAGTACATTTAAGAGACTGGACAGAGACTTTTTCATTTTTACTTCATGAAAAAGTTGAAGGAATAAAGAACCTTTTACTTTTACACAAATATCCATACTTCTGCATGGATCTGTGCCACCTTCGTCAAACAGTACTGACAGAGAGTGAAACAATACAACATAATGGAAAAAAGATTTGTTATTCCCATGAATTCCCATTTGTTATTATTATTATTATTGTTATTATTGTTATTATTATTATCAGCCCATAAAGACATGGCCACTGGCAACCAAAGTCATCTGTCAATGTAAACTGTTTACTGTTTAATAACTTCTGATCCACTAAACCAGTTAATCCATGTAAATAATTGGTGTAAAATGCAGTTTGTCATCTTTCCATGTTCATCAGATATGACCTATTTGGATGTTCAGAAACTCCATAGTGAATGTGGAAACACTGTCATCTTCTACAACTTTGATTCACCAGTAAAACCCATGGATTTGGATACTTGACAGTAGATAGAGACACTGGGTTTATGTTTAGTTAATGAGAGATTTGCTGAAAAAAATATTTTTTTCTTCAGTTTTCTCTATTTCTGACATAATCCCTAAAGTTAATCTGAGCTTTTATGAACATCTACATGATCAATGAATTGAAGACAGGGAAATACCAGATTTTTAACTAAAAAAAACAAAACCTTCACATAAAATACAGAAGGTAATTTTGTAATAAATGGTGATAAAACAATTAAGAAAGGTAAAAAAAAAAAGAAGAGAAAAATTCATTTTATTATCACTACAAATTATGGGTTATTATTATTATCATCATGTCATATCACTCACCTCCCAGCAAAGCCTGATACGTCATCGTAGCTGTCGTACACCTCCAGGTAATCTGCTAAACATGCTGTATCATCTTCTACATCAAACTCCAGGAAGTGGAGGTGGATTCTCTGGCCCAGGCGAACACGGATGTGCCAGTAGCAGATCTGTTCATCCTGGTACTCGTCGGGGAAGCCGGGGGACTGAATGATCCTCTTCTGGTCTGTCAGTACTCCACCACACTCTTTGGCTGCAAGACAAAAGGTACAGTGATCGGACCTGTTGAAATGCTGACTTTCAGGATCATAGTGTAGATGAGCATAAGCAGGGGATTCTCTATGTGCATTATTATCACATTAAACACTGATCAGATTAGTTAACTTCACCACTAAGTGTTGATGTTTAACATACGATATAAGAGTGAATAGAGTATGAAATAAATAAATCTACCAAAACTACCTCTATTAGCTTGTCTTGTACTAATACTTGTTTAGTTATTCATTGCAATAAATGCCAAACTATTAGTATAACACTTTGTTTTGTTTATGACAGACAGTTGAGTGAATATGTGTATGTATGTGTGTATGTGTAATGAGTTATGCAGATGTGGTTTTTGTGTAATGCGTGTCATGTGTATCTGCTGCTGGACACCTTAATTTCCTTCGGGTTCAATAAAGTATCTCTACTCTACTCTACTGCTATTTCCAGGTAACAAGTCACATTATTAAACATAAAATTTCCACCTGTGTTACTTTAAAAAAAAAAAAAAAAGGGAACATTTGGAAACTCAAACAAGAGGAATTTGGTATGGTAATTACCCCCCCCAAGAGCTTCCTTTAGTTATTACAGGAGCAGTCATTACTCTGGGAAATGCCTGATATTACCATGATAATTACACACTATTATGCCATTTATCCATTATCATGTTATTACGAAGGTGTAATGTTAAATGTAACAATTTTTTAAATGTTCCATTTCAGAAGCGTGAGAAACTCTGTGTATTCAACATCTGAGTGACAGTAGGAACTGTATTATTATGTTCTGTAGAGTTACTTTAATCAGTAAGTGGAATCTTTTCATGTGAGCCCTTTGGTTTGGGGGTTTGCCAACTCCATGAGAGCTATGAATAAAATTAGAATAGAAAAAGAGCTTTTGTTTTTTTTGTTAAAAGCAGGAAATGAAATACACATGTTGAGCCTGATGACAATGACATCAAAAGTTTATGCAGAGACATCCTGGAGGGAGACACAACAAGCTGCTGTTTAGATTCTCATTTGTAAATAAGAAACATATATCCACCACTGAGTTATAATTAAGAATGTTTGATGTACACAGGGAGATGCCCTCAAGAATGAAATATACTTTGTCCAAAATGTCTCATCCATGTTTAAATAAAGCCTGAATTAACCAATGAAACCAATATTAGCTGAAGATAATTAGTTTCAGACATTAAATAAATACAAATCACAGACCAAAAATGTAAAAAAATAAAAAGTTAATGTACAAAAGTGAAAAGTGTGTATTTTATCCTATTTAAAATTCAACGCATAATAGTCAGGTGTTTATGTTAAGAAAACTATAAATAGCAATTTATTGTTATTCTCTTTAGTTTATTTCAACATTTCAATTAGTTTTGCAATGGGTTTCTACAAATTGTACTAACAAATTTAATCTTAAATGCAATGTGAAAATGATTTAGGTCCAGACCAGCTCTAGGAGCCATCAGTAATTCATTTGATCTAATTCTAACTTATATTTTTCACTAAAATAATTATATATTTCATTAATTTAAAGGAATGTTGACATTTTAAAAAGCCCATACCGTACACACACACACACACACACCCACATATAGATATATGTGTGTGTGTG
>JAPSES010124057.1:0-16182 GCA_029822895.1 Maxillicosta whitleyi
TTTTGGTTTTTTGTTTTTACATTGTTAATTTTTAATTTTTTGGATTTTTTTGCTAATTGTGATTTTTTTTTTTTTTTTTTTACATGTTTACTTATTATGTTCATTTTATTTTATCAACAATTTTTTTTTTTTTTTTTTTACCACTTTTTATGTAATTTACCGATTCATTCTGATTTTTCTATGAGTTCTGTGAGTGTTTTTTGTGTGTGAGTTTTTCGTGTGTCTGTGAAAGGGGAGGGAACAGCCCGGACCAAGAGGAGTGACTTTCTTTCAAAAATAGTCGCATTCACTTCACTCCAACCGGTGACTGTAACGTTAACGGCGGTGGCTCCGGAGGCTGTGAAACATGGCCCTGAACGGAGACAATAAACGGGAACGGGACTCTTAAACCGAGCCAACGGACCCGGGACTCGGTGGGACAGAGGAAACGGCCGTTTGGGGGAGAAAAATAAAAGCTTAAAGTCAGTGTTGATGTCGATATTTGGCCACGAATACCTGCCGAAAACAGCCCCGGTGAGTAGAAACCTGCCTCAAACAGCGACCGAACACCGGAAAACGGGTATAAATGAGGATTTTAATCACATTTAAGTCAGTTTTTGTGTTGCGTTTCGGTTCGGTGATGCGTTTGAGGAACACATTCATTCGGAGGAACAAGGTGAAGAGGGAGTTAAACTTTTTTTTTTTTTTTTTTTTTTACAACATGGCCGCTCAGATGTCATACAACGGAGCATAAGTAACAGTAAAAGTTAAATAATTTAGCTTAAATATATTCAATATAATGTCCCGAAAGCCTGTAAATGTCTATTGAAAACCGCTGAGTTGGTGTAACTCTTATTTTAGTCCAAAACTGTCTCTTTCCGGAGGTGGTTAACTTCTATAAGTCATGCCCACTTTTCAAATCATAACCACAATAGGGGGGCTTCACAGTTTACGTCCACAAATCTGGTATTTATTAACCCCAAATATACTTACACCGTTTAATGGATACATTTACTGAATATTTATTCTATGTAATATTCAGAAGTATCGACATTTTATAGTTGTTATAGCAAATTCACCAGGTTATGTGTTTATTGTGTATCATACCTAATATTTTATTCACATTTCATTGGTATCAATGACCACCGGCCACTTTATAAGGTATACCTAACCAGCATCAGGTGTACCTAATATAGTGGCCAGTGAGTGTGTGCATAGAAAGCAGAAGCCCCGCCCCCTTCAAGCTGTGGTTTACAGGACTAATTTTGTGGGGGGAAAAAAACACACAAAACATTTACACTCAGTGGCAAGAAACAACATATTTAAATAAAAAAAAATAATTTTCACATTTTAAATTTTTTTTTTTTATAGAATTTTATTGATGTCTTGGGCAGAGCCTTAAGGTTCTAGTAGCAGCACTCATGTAAGAATGAGAAGATAATAATAATAATAATCTGCAAAAACGGACGTTAGAATTATATATAGAAGTAATAATAAATACATTAATAAATAAATAATGATAGTAATGGTAATATAATAATAATAATGATAATAATTAATCCTTGATAATAAACAAACTGCAACTGTCTTGATGTATAAAATTATCTTTTAGGCTGACAAACATTATATGTGTATACTGGCTTCTGTGCAGGTGTAATGGACTATATGGTGGCTGTAGTGAAAGTGACAGAAAAAGATTTGTCTGTGGTAATTAGAATTAGCTGTAGGCCTACTTTGCTTTTTTAGATAAAGTAAATAGTCAACATGACGATGATTGTTTCCTTAAAACGAATAGTGACAAGATCAGGTGACAGTTGAAAACAGGAAATAGTAGAAAAACATCAAACCTTTCGCGATGATCTTCTCCCATCAGTCACAGCTGCGCCTTTTGATCACCTCTTTTGTTGTCGTATGATGATAGTGACAGATGTCAAAGTGAAAGCATGTTTACCTGTCGCTCTCATTTCCCACCATTGGCAGTGAAATTAATACAGATAGGACAAATCTACAACACAGTGCTGTCTTTTAATATGTATTCAACTAAGCCAAATGTAAAACAGAAAAGAGGCTGCTTAAATTTAATGGTCACGATCAAGTTAATTCAAAGAAAGGTAACACTTACTGAAATACTGTAAAAATAGTTGTGCTGTTGTAAATAATATTATATAGTAATTGGGATAGTAGTGTTTTATTTATCATCTATGTATATTTGTATATATATATTCCATGTTTCTTTAATAAATACTGGTCAATGTGTGCGTGACACTATAGAAGAGACTAGAATAATGTCAAAAATTGGGATGTAGGATAGCGAATTTCTTGGCAGGTACAAATTACGATACTTAAAACAATGTTATGGCTGATACTGCCGGTGCTTTATGTTCATTTAGCTTGTTTTTGTGGTTATTTATACCACTTCACACAGAAATCTTCATCAAAAATATAAAAGTAGTCACTATCTTAAAGATTCTCAGTCATCTCATCACTTCAGACATAGAAACCGAGTAAAAAAAAACACCTTAATATCAGATTACAGATGAACATATGACACCGCCATCAGAGAAAAACAACATTTTATGAATGTTCAACTGTCATATTGGTGCATTTCTTTAAAAAAAAAAAAAAAAAGGTTTGGTGTTGGCCTATTTATGTTATGTATGCATTTTCTTGTTAAAATTATTATTACATTACTATAGTATGGTGTAGGATGAAAAATAATTATAATTAAAGCTGTTAAAAAGGGCTTTTGAATGGATAAATGTTATGTAATCCAGCACACACTTCTATTAGGAGGAAATATTGAGTACTGCAGAGTTAAATTTATAATTTAAAAGCTTTCTATTAACGTACTAATCAAAGATAACAGATTTTTAACCAGCCTTTATATTTAAGGGTGACTGACTGTTCCATTGTTCAATTTTTAATGTATAACCAAATAAATTCTGTGACAAGAAAAGAGGAAAAACAATCAGAAGATTAAATAATAATAATAATAATAATAATAATAATAATACGCTTTTGAGTACTTTTTCATAAGAACTAAACTAACACAGAGGGATGTCAAAGAAAGAGACAAACTGCAAAATAAATAAATAAATGAATAATCACAGGCCTTAACTCTTACTATTACTAGTTACTTGTATTAATCTAAATGCATATAGGTTCTTGTTTTTCTCCCTTTTGTCAGTCTTCATTATTTCACGGTTCTGGCTCCACATAGACTGGCTTTGGTTCTTGTTGATTTACTGCTGAATTGTGTTGCCGTCTACGCTGTGGGTGGGACGACGACGATGGTGGTGCGAGTGAAACCTATGATTAGAAGTACAGTCATTCCTATCCAGCCTTTGGTTTATATAATTTCTCAGGAATTAAATTATAGTGAAACATTAGTATTCCTCATCCTGCATGTAGAGGCAGTGGAACGCCGCCTCCCAGAGCCTCCGCTCATTTGCTGCTTGGCTTCTTTGATGCGTCTGAGGAAAGTAATGCCTCAGTAAAACGCAGCGTAATGACAGACTAACGGCTAAACGGTGCCAGTGTTACGGGTTGTTCATCGTAAGTGTTGCAGCTTGTTTTTGTAATGATTTTCATAAGGTCACGTGATTTGCAAACCCCTTATTCTATGTCTTTACTGATCTGATGCGAATCTGGGACAAATTCTTGGTTTGTTATTGATGAGAACGGTGGAAAGTGACGTTCTCAAGAGCAAAATGCAGACAAAAGATACTTGTTTATAGGGGCGTGTTCAAAATATCCATACGGGGATATATCGTCGCGGGCCTCTTCTATCGATACGGAGGCGTCAATATCGATATTTCACATGCAACAAATAATTATTTTATCAAGTGTGTGAAACGTCATCTGACTTTGCATGTTTTAAGTTTATCAAAAAACATCTTTATTTGCACTTAGCCAAGTTCTTAATGCAGTGTTTTACATGAACTACAGTAGAATTGTTGCTCTACAGCAGTGCTTCTCAATTATTTTCTGTTACGCCCCCCCAATAAGAAGAAAACAATTCTCTCTGCTGCGACTACAAATATGATTTGTCTATAAAATTGTTATAAGTACACCTCTAACATTAAAGAAAATAAAAAAGAAAGAAATGTAGTTCAACTTGCAACAAAGAATAACTTTATCAACATTATTTTTAGTCTGTAACAGAAAAGATTTTAAATGCATCAATTTGCCTGAAATTTACGGAATTTCATATAAAAAAAACCCCTTAACACTATAGAGCTCATACTACCTGCGCACACTCGGACAATAAGAACGCCACTGCCAACTACTGTAGTGGAGGTGCAATTACACTTTATTGTATAACAGCAAAAAAAAGAGCATGTTTCCCAGGGTCACACACGCCCCACCTGGCATGGCACTGTGACCCCCCAGGGGGCCCTGCCCCACTATTTGAGAAGCACTGCATTAACCAATTAGAGTAGGTATTAAAAAAAAAAATACAAGTTTGTAAAAATAACTCTCTTGCTCAGACTAATGGATTGAATTGGATTGAATTGTCGTTTATTGTCATTGCACATCAGAGCAACGAAATCATATTCCAGTTACAACTGATCAAAGATACAGTCGCTGATCTCAGCACCCCACATTTTACTTCATCTTACTGCTTTGTTGCCCAAATTTTCTATTTCTGTTTTTTATACTTCTAATTTATTTGGTATATTGTATTTGCTCTTGTATTCTAGAGTTAATAATATACTGTAGTTTTACTGTCATGCTGCTGCTGTCATCAATCAATCAATCTATCTATCTATCTATCTATCTATCTATCTATCTATCTATCTATCTATCTATCTATATATCTATATATCCATCCACCCATAGTATGTATTTAGTTTCACTCCTTGTCTTTCTGTTTATTTCCTTTCATTTCAGTCTGTATTCAGATATATATAGTAATATTTCCTAAGATTAATGGGCGTTTTTTCTTCCTAGGTGAGGTGTAAAATAAGTAGATGGTTAGTTGTAGTACAAAATTATTATTTACAGTCAGAGCATGGAAAATATTTAATCTATCTAAAATAACTGGACTTAAGAGAGACAGAGCTGCAGCTCAATTAAACAATAAAGCTGCTCAGAGTTCAGTATTCTCTAGGTGATCCAGGACTAAAGCCCAGACCTGGGTGTCACTCATGTTATGTATGAGCTGCAGCGGATGTTCTGCGTCCCCTTGGAGACGACCCATTGCTCTTGAACAGCCTCACTGTCAGCTGCGCCCCTGCACCGACCTGATGAGGCCAAATCTCACTGAAAACTATCACTTTTAGCAGATCTTGGATGAAACATTCAGGGAAAAAGCAGCAACGTGGAGTTTTTAAGAAAATGCTCATATTTTGTCCAATGATGTTCATTAGCTTCCATTCTTTGTGCTCCACGATGCAGTAAAAGTATGCATAAAGTCAAGACACATTGATTACAAACATATTCATGTCACATAGTATGGATATGAAACCACAGCAGAGAATTATGGGATGTTAACTGATACTCCATATCGTATCATACAACACACTAGGTCCATTGCTTTCTGCGTTTCCATTTCATTTCTGTTCAACTGCCTATTTTTACAAACTCTGTGTAAATATTACTCTGTCTGTTATGACTCAGATGACTTATAAGAGCACAAAATAAAATGTTAGTATTTCTCAAATGGTAGTTTTTCAAGCTCAAACCTTAACAGTATTCTGTTAAAATGACTGGCAAACCTCTGAGGTGCCCTCATGTTGGTTATAAATAGAAAAATGGAAGTGATACAGTTTTTCTTATCCAGAACTGACCATCCAGTCCTTCAAACTGCACTTTCAGGATAAAAAAAAGTGGTGCTGAGACTTTAAAAAAAATGTCTTTCAGGTTTTCACAGTGAAAACCCTTGGTAATAGGTTAATTATTTTTCTTTTACAGATAAACATATGGCAATCTACTGTAAATCATGACGAGATAGGCAAGTAATGCTAAAATGTTCACTCAAAGAATGAATTGAGGAAAACTTTGCACTTCTGTTTTGAGTTTGTTCTAATATTAATGAATGACATACTGTACATTTTGATTGTTACCGCTTTAGATATTTCTACATGAATACATATTTTAGTTTCATCTATTTTGACAGATCATTGTGGTGTTTTCTTTACGCAAAAGACTAAACATTTTCTGGTATTGGCTTCTGAAACATAAAGTAAAATAAAATAACAGGCCACAGCTTGTGATAAATTTCATTGCCGATTGTTTTCTCCAAAAAAAGTTTATAGTCTACAAAATGCCTGAAATTGGTGTAAAATGCTAGTGACTAGGACACATCCAGGGGATACCCCACCTTTGCCTAGCCAGGGTAGACAGGGGATGTATGTATGAATGAATGGATGGATGGATGGATGGATGGAGGGATGGATGGATTGATGGGTGGGTGGATGGATTGATGGGTGGATGGATGGATGGATTGATGGATGGATGAGTGGATGGATGGATGGATACTAGTGTGTTACTGAAAGCTCAAAGATTAAAAAAAAACTTTACAGTCACAAAGGAGTAAATATATCAGTAAATATTATAATTTTTTTCAAAAAATGTTTAACTTCTCAATATAAGAGTTGATGACTAATCTATTCGTTGCTACTGTTCACAAAATAAAAACACAACCAATCCCATTACAGAGATACTTTCAATAAACTATCCATTGGCATTTGCAGCAATTCAGGAAAACTGACAGCTCCTTTGGTTCTAAATGTATTATTGTCTGCTGCAGAGGGACAGCCGCTCACTGCTGCAGTGGGACTGAAAGGCAGGACTGGGAGTAAGTTGCTATCAGTTTTCTGTTTCAATACAGGCCGTCAGACAAGATAGGCTGAGCCTCAAGTCTGCAGCTGCAGCGGTAGACAAATGTGTGCAGGGAGAGACTTGTCAGCTCTACCATTATGTCACTACAGACGAGTTTAATACATGGTGCAAATCCATCTCAATGTGAACTGGTGCATATGTTCATGTTAAGTGAGAACTGACAGCATGTATGTATATATGTCAGAGTGTGTCTGCTGTGAATGTGGGCATCCATGGCTTACTGTATAGAAATCATTATGCATAGTGTACATCAACATTCAGAGCATATGAAAGGAAATGTAGGGTGAGTGTGCACTGCAGCGCAAACAAACTCTGAATTTGTAACCTTCTGATTCACTTTCAATATGTTCACATCAAGCTCACAACGGCTCATGCATCATAAAGCAAATGTTACTCATCACCGTGTCTTATTTCATTCATGCAACGGGCAGCAGAGCTCATTCTGCGTCTGCACTGTGTCAGTGTGCTGCCAGTGGGCCACCCTTTTACATGACTGAATGGGTGAGGTTACCCACATTATACCTCAGATGTATTCATTAAGTTTAAGAATAACTAAGTGTTAAAGTTTTCCCTTGCAGCTTACATAATTTCATAGTGGAACTGGCAAAAAAAGAGAAAAAAATGTTCATTTATGCTGCAAATACATGATCCCATTGCTTCTTTCCCATGCGTATACCTCCATCATCTCTTCTGAGCTCATCTGTCCAATCACTGGCCAACATGAACCCTCTGCTACAGCCAATGAGGAGCAGAATAAAAACTATCTTTAATGTTAGGTAACTGAACAAACATCTGCCGCTCAGCAACACCTTGAACAGTCAAGATGCAGTTAATGGAGATTCCTTCCATACATTCTTTGGTTTAATCTGTGGTATTTCCAACGAACCTCTGCAGCTGAGAACTGCACAGGCGAGGAATGAACCCTCTAACATTGTGAAATGGATTTATGTGAGTGGAGAGAAAATGGTATGAAAGTAATGAGAGTGATTTGAGAAGGACGACACTCGTTAGCACAACCCCACCCCGCTGTTAGCGCTTCATTTTTATGCATGGTAAATGTTTTTGCACCAGTTACTCATGCACATCTTAACATAAAAAAAGAGAGAAAGAGAGAGAGAGAGAGACAGCTGGTGCATAATCAGCAAATGTCAGTGATTTATTTTAGCTCCAAAAAATAAAAAAAATAAAACGAGAAGCTGAGTCTGGGACAAGAAACATCAGGTCAATCTGCAGAGCAATGCAGAGCAGAGCCCCATGCTGACTCTAAACCTGAGTCATAGCCCTTTGTCTTAAGAGTCTTCTGGAGCCTGGCTACTACCGCAAAACAAAAGTCATAGCTGTGGTTACACATCAGCACACAGGCACAGGTGCAGGCTCACACAAAGGTATGCTCTCAAATGAGTAATTTTAGAGTCCTGAGCCCAAGCAGCAGACCAACCCCTGAGACAGGCGGTAGGCTATTACATAACACTGTGTCCCTCTACCATCATTTGCCAACAGGGGATGACCTTGAGAGGCAGGCAGAGCCCTGGACCCCAGCAGTCTAATCAGACAGGAACAATGCAGTTTAATGGGTTTAGCTGGAGAATGGAGTGTGATTCATCTCTTCTTATCCTGGAGAGAACTGTGCGTGCATGTGACTATGTGTGTGTGCGTGCATGCGTGCGTGCGTGTGTGTGCGCACTATAAGCATTGAAATGTAGTCCTTGCCTGCAAATACTAAAAAAAAAAAAAAAAAAGTACCCCGGCTGTGGAGATGTTAAAGGGGTTAAAGAGACACACCACCACACCCCCACTTTCACGCACCCTTTGCAACATCAGCACCGGTGCCAAACACTACAGTGGAATACATCACAGCACATCGTGTGCCACGTCCTGCCAGAAAATCCACAGCCATCCCACGCCATCTAACAACCCCAATCGGAAAAAAAAAAAAAAAAGATTGATCAGGAGGATCGGTGTACACTTGCTGTCAGATGCTGATTCGTGTCGATCTCATCACTTCTCGCTGTTGAATGCAAAGCTTTGCAGAGTGAGCAACCGTGTTTATCTACTCTCCGTGCAAAAGGTGGCAACGGCATCATGAAAGTGAATGACTACATGATACACACTTGCAATATATATAAATATATATACCTACAATCAATATAGGGAGTGATCAGTAGTTATTAAAATTAGTCTTACGGACCTTAAAGGGTGACGCACCAGGTTGCATCATGCAGGTACACAAAAGAAACACAGAGATCAGCCTGCAAAACGGACTGTTTTACCGATGTTTATTACAGGATCATGGATAAACGGAGCGTCATCTTACCTTGCGAGAGAGCGGAGACAACGGGAGAAGTCCGATGCGTGGAGTGGTTAAACAAAAAAAACCCTGCGAGGACTGAAAAAACACACACAAAGCGACTCAAACGCCTAGAGCTGCCACTTACAGTTCAAGATCTGTGTTCTAATGTGTGCGCGTGTTTTCTGGTATGTGATGAGGGAGAGGGAGAAAAGTCAGCCTCGACAGAAAGTAAGCGGTGCAGGTCCGTAGGATACCGCTGGTGAACACACACTGGTGATGTACGGAGAGGAGGAGACGGATACTGACGGAGGGAGAGAGAGAGAGGGAGCCGCATCGTGTGTGTTTGGTTGTGCCTTATGGGCTGATGATGCTGCGAACAGAGAAGAAGAAATGCAGCAGCACGCGACGACGAGCAACCACAAAAGCCACTACATGTACCACCACGGTTCATATATAAGAGACATTAAAACTATAAAGATTATTTATCCATTCTGTTTAATCACTTGATAACCCATTTTGTATAAACTATTTTCTGGGACTCCTTTGTACCCAGTTTAACCACTTTCCCGCCACTCAAGACAACCGGAAACTGTTAGCTAAATGCTACTGTTAGCTTTAGCTTCCAAGATGGCGTACGTTTATTAAATAGTAATTAGGAACTGGACAAGTTTTCATCTTAAAGTCGTCAAAGCAAAGGCTATAAGGTGAGTTACTCTCGAGTTAGCTGTATTAGTCAAATAAATTAACAAAATAGTGCTTATTGTGCGATATATATATATATATATTTATCTCTACTGGTTCTTGGTCAGTTAACACGCTTGCTCTTCTGTTCTGTATTTATTTTTACACTTTTCTTAAACTCTTTGTACTAAGCACCACAAGAGAGTTGTCTCTTTAATTTTGTTGTACATATTTATAATGACAATAAAGATATTATATTATATTCTATTACATTTCCTTTTCAACTTGAAAAAACATTAAAAGCTAACAGACTAATTTGCAACAGGCGATTACATGTATGTATACTTTAATTCTATATTCAGTGTACTTAAGTCAAATAGAACACACACATGGATATTTTCCAGATTAAACTTCTAGTAAATTATTTATAATAGTGCTAAAAGGCTAAAGCAAGCAGCCCTAGGTGATGTTGAAACCTTACTAATCATAATAATAAAATATTGGTCCTACTAATATTGGTTGATCAGATAAAGACTATTTTAGTGTTCCTCAAATTCATTTGGTACGTGTTACACAATAGATACATACAGAGAGCAAATCCGTGAGAGTTTCTGCAGTATTAAAAAAAAAAAAAAAAACATCTCTGGCTTAGTCTTATCAAACATAAAAAATTGTGTGTGCTGCAGTAAAATATATGATAAAGTGATGGGTGTTCATGGTAGCACCATGGTTCTCTGCCTCCTTAATTTTGGCTAATTTGCCTACATTTGAAAAGTATAAAGGGACACATTGTGTAGATTTTAGTCAAACAAAGCTGTCACTGTCAAAACTGATGCACTGCCATTTTTTTTCAGAATGGCAAGAAACAATCAGATCTGTGACTGCACCATAGTGCCATTTCTGTATTCTGTGCAGTGAATCTGGATCATGCTGTGTAACAATCTGCTCTGACATAATACAGCCACTGAATGTTATTTTGCTGTGTTCTATTTCAGAGGTGCTGTGAGATTCTGTGTGGTCTCAGCCATAGGTCTGCTGTAATTTAAGCTATTGTATGAGCTGTAATGGTAGTACAAAGGAAATGTGAGCTTAAAAAAAACATCCAATACCCCTTTTTGAATTACTACAATAAAAATACTTTTACCAGTCTGAAATTCTCTCATAAGTCTACCAAATATAAGAAATGAATCAGGATTCTTGACATGATTGCATTGTTTTGATAGAAGAATATAAGTTAATCTAAGTAGTGAGGCCTCTACATGCACTTTTCACACTCTTTTTCATTCTAGGTTCGATACATAGAAGAAATGGATGAAATTACAGGGGGACAAATCAGTCCACAAACCAGGAGTTTGCCCAGTTCACCACTATCAACCAAACGACTGAGGTCAGATTACACATTGACAGATGGTGTAAAAAGCAGGTTTGACTCTACAGACATTTTGACATTTCGGAAACAGGCAGACAGCCCCTTGTCATCAAGTGCATTACTGGAGGATGCAAATCAAGAGACTATACTCGGAGAATGTGGACATGTGCATGATGGAAAACTACTAGAGTTCTCTCATGACTCTAAATTAAATATCGATCCTGATGCAAATCTGTCACCATCTGACGATACACAAGCAGGATCATCTAAAGTGTGCATTATTATGAGTGAACCGCAACTCCTACATGTATGCATGAAGGAGCAGATCCCAGTTACTGAAAATGGCAGGCTCAGTTCAGCCCTGGCACATGATAGAAATGAGACTTTAACAAAATCTCTCACTTTAAAAGACACCAGCGGAGACAGGTCCAGTCATCCTGATTGCAACCAGCTGGGGAAATCAATTGAAAATGAACCTCCTAGTGGGTGCACCCTTTCCACTGCAGATGATGAAGATAGGCGACAGGTGCAAAACAGTATCAGTCAAACCCAAGCAGTCACCTTCAGTTCAAGTGGTGAGGATGTCAGGTGTCAGTTTGATTGCAGTTGTGCCGTTGTGCTAACTGATGAAAGATGTGGTACCCTGAACCAATCTGCTGGAGCTGAAGAGAATAATCAGAGGGAGATTCAGTATGAATTTAGAGAGAAACCCCTTTTCAACAAGGAAAAAGAAGAGGTCAGAAATGGCTTAGTTTTCAGTGATTTTGCAGACTGTAAATCACTCCACTCTAAGCCTGAAGAATATCCCTCTGGTAACTTGGCAGAATGTGAAAAAAATGATGGAAAAACATTAGAATTGCAGATTTGTGAAAATGAAAATGTTGGCTTCTGTGATGGTGAAACAAAAGGCCAAGTTAATGAGGATGGCATAGGCAAAACCCTTATCCCCTCTCCAGCTGAATGTGCTGAGGGATCAATTGGTTCTAATGCTGTGGTATTAGCCAGAAGCACAGAGACCGAGTCCAGTGCAAGTGAAGTTGATGACTGCAAGGCAAAAGAAGAGCAGGCTGCTGGCAAGATGATAGCCAAAATTGGGAGTGAAATGGCTGATCACACAACAGAGATTCCAATGCCTGCAAGAATCAGTCAAGAGCCTGCTGAAGGAGATAATGATGCACGCTCTTTCAGTGTAATTGACCCCGCAATCTGGAGTGAAACTGACAGGGAGGCTGAAGAGTGCTGTAACTCAGCGAGCACTGCTGCAGGTGTAGAATTATCTCCATCAGTAAAAGTCTGCAAGATGGAACCGCCTCTTTCGTTTTGGACTGATGTTGGGCCATCGGACTGCGGTGCAAATGAGCTTTCAGACCCTGACTGGATTGGACAGTTGAGCAATCAAAGCAGAACTCAGCAGCTCGGAAATGAAAAAGCAGACTTATGTCAGTCATACACAGAACGACAAACCTTCATCACTGCTGACAAAATGCATGACAAGCCTGGCAATGAAAGCTGCTGTCATTGGAAATCCAGTCGCAGCAGCAGTCCACACATGCTTCTTCCTGCCGGGGATGAAAGAAAGGAAAGCCATGGGGTTTTGGGACACGAGTTGAAAGAGCAAGATCAATGCGAAAGTTCTGGCCATGTGAAGACACAGGGGGTTGCATGCTCAAACGGGAGAATTACACGAACAGACATGAAAACTGAAATAGAAGAAAAAGAAATGACTTTTGCATATGAAACTGCAGTGCACTTAGAGGAAAAACTCCTGCAAGAGCAAGAAAAACATCAAGACACCACTGAAATGGCAATTGGACTTTGCATCACTGACTGTACAGTGAGTGAAATAAGTGAATGTGGCGACAAATTAACAATTACTGAAGATGACGCAGTGCTAAAGGGCTTGTGTGATCACCACTACACAAGTGATATTTCCATAATGGAGTGGACAGATGAGGGAAAGGACAGAAAAGCACTGAACAGAGATGCAGAAGAAATGGAAACCTATGAACAATGCAAAACAGACATGGCTGAAATGATAGTTGGTGACTGCCCTGAAAACAAGACAGCAGGCAACAAATTAAGTCCCGGTGGTGAAGATGAAACAGTTACTGAGCTGTGGTGTTTGTCCACTTGCGAAGACACTTCTGAAATATTTATGGCTGAAAATGAAGATGATCATTTGACTTGCCTCCCATCAAAGGATGCTACTGTACCAAGTCCACCACATGATATAGTCCCTACATTCCATTCACAAAATACTGACAACTCTGCAGCCCGCAACTGTACTGACAGATTTTTCCCAGCACCATCTGCCTTCGGTTTCTGCAACATTGCGCCAAGGGGGGTTGACACATTCGAAAAAATCCAGCTCACACCAGATGACGAGCAAGAGGATGATCCTGCAGGTCTGAGCAGTGGCCCTCTGTTCACCAGCCTGCCAGGACAGCTGTTGAAAACACAAGAGCGAGAACTTTACCGTCCCATGCCAGGGCCAGAGAGTGTGAAGCTCAGTGACAGAGCAGAGGAGGTGAAAGGGGAAGAGGGACGGAAGGAGGTGGACAGATATGAGTGTCACTCAGAGAACATAGGAAATAGGTTTTTAAACAGCGATGGCAGTTGTAATGAAGTCCCCACCTGTATCTCAGCAGCAGATGTCATTGCTTCAGGCTGGCCAGAGCAGAGGCTTCACTGTCAGTCCGTTTGTGACACTCACGAATTCCTCCAGGAAGAACTACACCTGCGGACTTCTGCCACGTCCACTGAAAGGGACAGTCCAACCTCTGACCTGAATGACAGTTCTGAGTTTGAGATGAAAGATCAATTCAACCTGGTCTTAAAAGAACTCAACTTGTTTTTTGACATCAGTGCTTGTGATGTGGCAAGCAGCAGCATTGCTTCAACACCTGAACAGCACCTGAGTGCATTAATCGAAACCCTGGAAAGTGACATTTCAACCTGCCAAGAACAGTACTGCAGTCCAACACGAGGAGATCACAGAGAGGCCTCATCAGGTAAAACAACAATATAATATAATAAAAAAAAAATCAATAATGAACCAGTCTTTAATCTACAATGCAGCTGTATATTTGGTTACATATTAACGATGAGACTGAATCCATTTGTATTGATATCATCCATTAGGTGCAATTGCAGCAATAAGCAGCGTTAGAAAAATTCTTTTGCCACTTGAATTGGATTTCAGTGTTTCATTTATTGCAGTAACAGAACAGCAAGTCTCGTTCAGTCTTTTCCCTCAGGTAATCCTAGGACTTAGATCCCAGTATTCATATCATATTTGTGAAATAAAACAGATCATTTATAGGTTCATATTCAGATCTGTACACAGTGGCCTGGGGGTCCTCCAGCAAAAAAAAAAAAATATAGGCCTATCTGATTTCACATACATTTGGATAGTTACCTTTTCAAACAACAAAAATATGTAAATCCTTAAGCAAGTAAAACTGCAATGGTTTCAGTTTTAGTTCCTGTTTATTTTTGTATTTTGTTTCCTTGTGTGTCCTTGTCTACTTCCTGTTTTTCTCTGGCTTCCCTCACTTTCCCCCTGTTTCACCTTGCATATTCATCAGCCCTGTCGTGTTTCTTCCATGTCTGGGCCCCACACCTCTGCCCATCTGTACTTTTTCTTCCCCTTAGCCATGCCTCCTCCTCTCCCGTCCACCCATACTCACCTGTTATCCGTTCTGTAATCACAAAGTCTACATATACAATTCACCTTTTTCTTTGTTCTCTGTCATCTTGTCACATTACCTCCTCCTCCCTCCTCCTACTTCCTTTTGTTGCCTTTATTTTTCCTCAATTTTTGGACCTTTTGGGTTAAACTGCCTTTGCTAGTGAGTTTTAGTGTTTGTTTAATAGACCTGAATAACCTTTTTGCACCTTGATCTGCACCTGGGGCCCTTCTTTCATTTCTGATCTCATCTAAAAGGAGAAAAAACAAAACTTATTGAAGTAATCTACTGGGAACTGACTGCAACTGATGGGTGTGGGAAAAGTTGTTTTTTATGCTTATGTTTCATGGTTGTACACCATAAAAACAAAACAGAATTTTCAAAATAATTATAAAAATCACCCTTGTTGTTGCCATAATCACTAATAGTATCTTATGTGTTATTCTTACTCTGGCCAATATTTTCATGATTTGCCAAACAAATTACCTTTAACTGTGGAAAAAAGTGCAGAACTTTTCCTAATTTCTTATATCAATATAGTAAATTATCTGACTGTAGAAGAATTTTTTTTATATTGAATGTGAAATGAATAGTGTTTATGATCTGCAGAAAGAGTTGTTTGTGCAAATTCAAGCATTTGAAGACCTTCAAGTTCAATAAATGAAAACAGTGTTTCTCAGAATTATTAAATATTTTAAAAGTGTGCTTTGATTTGGTCAAAAAAAGAAACCATTTTCATTTAATATTTTCCCAAAAGCTTGATATTGACTTTGAACTTCAGCTCACAACACTGTGCAAAAGCACTGATCAGATAAAGTTTAGTGACTTAGTTGAGGACTAATACTGGACTCAAATTCTATAACATAATAATATCAATTAAATTTGATATATACAGCATCACATCACAACAAAAGCTATCTCAGGACACATTATATTTAGAGCTGGCCTAAACCAGACTAAAGCCAATTTACAGAGACACATAGTGAGAGTGGTGAGGAAAAACTACCTTAAACAAGTAGAAACCTGGAGCAGACCTCTGGGGGATGGCCGTCTGCACTGACCAGCTGGGGTTGAAGAGAGAGGATTAAAGGAAGAGAAAGAGAGAGCGAGTGGGGAAATAAGGGGAGACACATGGATGCGCAGCAATCTGAATTATAACTGTCATAAACTAGAGCAGTCATTGCTAGTATAATTGCCAATAACTTGAACAAATGTCCATAACTGTTAATACTACTACTTCAACTATAGACCGTTTGTTAACAAACTCACAGGTAGCTCCCACGTGGGTATTAATAGTTCATTGTAAAAGTTTGTTTAGTCTGATATTT
>JAPSES010124074.1:0-16180 GCA_029822895.1 Maxillicosta whitleyi
CCAGCAGATGGCGACTCATGTTTTCTCATATAGGATTAAGTGCAACCCCCCCCCCCCCCCCCAACACACACATACTTGCACTTGGCGGAGGTCTGCGCTCTACTGAATGCCATTTTAGTTATCATTATGTTATACTGTAGGCACTAGGCATGTTGGGGTTTGGGTGCATAAGGGTACTGAACTGTCTTTGCAGAGGTTTGTTGTCTTCATGCTTTCTTACTACTTGGATGTTTGACCATTAAAAAGCTATCTGTACTCACTGATCTACTGCAGTTTCAACGTGTGCCCTTTATCTTACAGAAGTGTTTGCTTACGCAATGTGAATATAAATGTCACTACTTAGCACCAATGTGTCAAATTAATTTGAAGGTGAGGCAGAACTTTGATATCAGCCTAATGTGTGCTCATGACACAGCATTACAAAGTGTACATAAACATGAAGGACGCACTGATGACAGCCAATCTGCGGAATTTTCCTCCAACGTCCATAATTCAGACGCAGAGTGACACACACTGTCCTTGTCTGTCTATGTGAGACGTGATGATGAATAGCTCATTGATGCCATCTGAGAGTGTGACAAATAGGACATTGATCCTCTGGTCTGAAACGCTGGCTCTTGACAAACCAGTAGCTGTTTGACATAATTGGCCCGCAGTCACTTTTGGTAAAGGCATGTGGTCATAGAGACAATTAAAGCTGAGAGATACTTGAAAAAGGGCAAAAGCACTGTTATCTGCCTGTCATTCTACAGGAGAAGGAACAGATGAAAGGAGGAGATATACTTAAAAAGATGGGGACTTCCATTTTTGATGGCTCACTGTTGAAGTTTCAAGACATTTATTGTCATGCTACAGATCATAGTCTAAATATAATTGGTGACAACATTCATTGGTCTCTGAATTACCAGTAGTTTGTGTTTTGGTTGATGACATACTTTAAATTACTATATTTGGACAAAAGGGGAAGACCCGTTGGAGTATCAGAGTCATCTATGGGGGAGTATGGGTAAGCTAACGCTAAATGCTAACGTTCTATGTCTATAAAACTGTCAACATTATCAGATACTCCATGAAAACATCACTTTGTAAGGAAAACTACAAAAAAGTATTTCATTAAATAAAGTGAAAGTGGAAAAAAAGTCAGACTTGGTGGGCAACAGCACAAAATCAACACAATCAATCAATCAAATTGGGAATATTTTACGATGAATATATTTATTCTCAAAGCTTTTTATTTGACCTTAGACGTTCCAAATAAACCAATAAGAGTAGTATGATAAGCATATTTAGACAGATGTTCAATAAGGGTCCATGGAAGCCCAGGTAGACACTACATTGGCTTCATTTTGGGGCTGAGGTCTTTGAGACACTTAGCACAAGTACAATGTTTGAAGTAAAAAAAATAAATAAATAAAAAAATGTACATACATGTGTTACATGTGAGCTTTTGAATTATTCGCTAATTATATTGATAATGGATTTAAGTGGTGGAGTAATTTTCCAAGAAAAAAAAAGTACATTCTTTTATTTCAGCTTCATACATTGAAATATTATATCCCCCCTCTGTGTCAGTAAACTGATATCTTTGAGCTGATCCCTGAATAAAACATTTGATTACATCATCTTGGGCACTGGGAAACACTGATCAACTTTTTTCAGCCCAACAACAAAAGCAAAATTGTTAGTTGCAGCCCCATATAATATATAAATATGCATACATAGAGAAAAGAATAAACTGTTCTTCAGTTCAGTCATTTGAAGTTTGGGTCTAGTGATTAATCATGTAAATTAATGCAATTAATCATGTAACTGCTTTGACTTCTCCCTGTCACCTTTATATTGGATGACTGATTTACTGATCCCCAACCTCAATTACTTTAAACCCTATGAACAATTGAACTGCTCACATTTCATTATTTATTCCAAAACGTCTCCTTTACAGCTTTCTCTTTTCTCCCTCTGAGTGGAAAATACACTTCATTATCACAAAAGTACTTTTCCTAAAACACAACTCAAGCTTTTCGTAATCTTCCAACCAAAAGAAATCAACACAAATTGGGGACATTTTACTCAGACGTACATTCTTTATGTCCCCATAAACACAACCACAGAACAAAAAGGTTTATTCCTATAAATCTTGTCCATGTGAACAGGGCCAGCACAGAAGAATGAGTAAAGTGATGGCAAGAGATCAACTGCCTGCTTTCAAGCAGAATCTGGAAACAGGGGAGGGTTACATAGGAGAGAAGGACAGAGAGACTTGGAGAGGATGGCAGCTGGACGTCCTCTTTGAAGCTCTGGAAAACACAAGATGACGGGAGGATAAGAAGAGTTCTACAGACAGAATTCAGGGAGGAACATGAGAGTGGAGAGGAGAAGGGTGAAAACCAGGAAGAGATGACGAAAGACAACACACGCACAACTCAAAGTACACTTTAAATGTTTTATGCGGAAAACTAGTTTCTTTATGTCCATCAATGAAACAATTATGACAACAAAACATCCAAGACTACAAAAACAGACGACACACAGAGCTCATGTTATGCCATTAAATCTCTCTAAAACATGCCACATGTGGCTTCAAGGAGACACGGAAAGAAGATGACAGCATAGATGGGTGGGACAACAGACCTATAAAGTAGAGGGAGAGAGAGACGGACTAAGAGATTGGAGATGTGATTGCAAAGGACACCAAAGAATGAGCGGAATGACCTTGTTTTCCTTAAGTGGTTTTAGGCCCAGGATGAGAGAGACATACAATCTATCTGTGTTTGCTCACATACAGATAAAGAAGATGGGAAATGCTAATGGGAGCACTAGCTATATTTTTGTTCTGTTGCAATGGTAGGAAGTATAAGAGAGTCATTTTGCTAGACAGTGCTCCTACAGGAGATATTAAAGGTACAGAAGATTAACTGATGTATCATAGATACCCAATTCAAGAGCCTAGACTAATTTTGTCGCTTATTAAGACATAAACTAACCTTCGGCAAATTTGTTTGCAAGGATGTTGCTGTTCCATGGTGATAAGACAGTTTTTGCACGGGAATAACATCATTTGGCATATTTCTGTTTCTTTGAAGGTGTCAGAGGTAGGGCTGTGCTAAGATTAGAAAGTGTAAATCATGCCAATAAATGTAATTCTATATGTTAATTTCTTATCTTGCTCTATTTTGAAATGTGTTCAGAATGTCAGGAGTGTCAGCCGGTTGGATTGATGGTCCTGATTCTAAAAATGGACTCTGTTTATGCTTTGATCTCTGATTCTTCCTGCCAAACTTGCTCTCCCAGGACAGACATGTAAAAAAATATCCTAGAATTTCACGACACTTTCACTCGCTCCTCTTGACAAAAGTAATCTCCGCTCTACCAGAAGAGGAAGCAAATCTGCTCTCTACAGTAATGATATGGATCAGTGTATCCAGATACAACATAAAACACACCGTAAAAATGGGAATGTATTTAAAAACTGCAACTAATAAATCATGCAAATGGAGAACTTCTTTGCAAACTATTAAGCTACTGAACAATGAGTTTTGGAATTTTAGAATTCTTTGATCTTTTTCATTTATTTAATATAAATTGTATTTGTTTTCCATTAAAGCCAAAAGTATGGACATAATTTAAACCTGAAGTTGATTAAATGCTGTAATAATTAAATAACATTCCCTAATTCATCCGAGGGACTCTTTTATTCAAATTTACCCATTTATGACTATTTATGAATGAAAAAGATGGTATTTACTGATAAAAGACCATTTTTGTTTTACCCCCCCCAGAAAGGTCAGAGGTTAGATACAGAACAGTATTTGAACTGACAGGAAATGTACTTTTCCTCTGTGACTGTTCAGTGCAGTGAATACTGAAACCACCAAGCCCTCAGATTTAAAGAACTATATGAAGCAATTAGTATTTTCAGATATTTAAAAAAGTATCGGTTAAAGAGTGTTTAGAATTAAGGTGTCGATGTATGGGATTATAGAGCTATGAATAGTTTATTTACACTGACAATCCAGGTGATTTATGTGACCATTAGAGGGAGTAGTGAGTCATTCTGTCGGTCTCTCCTGGCAGAGAAGAACCAGAGCGCGGGTCTAATCTGCGGTTTGCAAAACGCCTACAAAAAATAAATATTGTACTAATATAAAAGTCTATGTTGTAGTGAAATGTAAACACCCTTTTCAGAGATTAAAAAGTAAAATCGAATATATGATTTTGTCTGTACATGCACATTCCCAGGAATCATCACGGGTACAGTTCGGGTGTTGGGTCTATTTATAGTGGTTCGGTTCAGGTGCGGAACCAAAATTTAAATTCTGTCGGTTAACGGTTCGGGTTCAGGATGAAGTATGATGGGTTTGGGTGGTTGCGGTTTGTGAAAATTTGACCTGTGCAGGACTCTGTCTCCTGGTGACAATACCACAGGGCCTCCATTATTGCTTTTGTGGGTCTGCGTTGAGGTAAATATTATATCCTCTCAAAGTGTTCCCACTTGTACTGCAATCAGTACTATTGCTAATACAGGATATATTCTCAGATATTTACTCTAATCCCACGGTGGACAGATACTATGGCTATTTTAAGTCAACTACAGGAGAGCTTCAGGTTACACGGTACTTTACGACCCATAGTCTAGAGTGTCTGTGTTTTTGCTCCGTAATTTTCTCGGTATCCTCGCCTTTTTCACCCTCCTTTTTCACACAATGGCCCCCAAAAATAAATCAGAATCTTCTAATGATGCTGGTCCAGCGAAGAGTAAAACAATTATGATGGAAGTGAAGTTGGATATCATTAAAAGTAACTCAGGCAGAAATTTGGGTTAGGTTGCCCGCATTGGAACAGAAATTGTTTGTAACTGTCCTGTATTATTACGAGATATGTGGTACTTATTAATTCATAAGTACAAAGGTGGAGATGCTGGGGATTGAACCCAGGACCTCATACATGCGAAGCATGCGCTCTACCACTGAGCTACATCCCCTCAGCAATGATAGTTCCATATAATAATCAATAATAATGCATTTTATTTATACTGCCCTTTACATCAAAAGATCTTAAAGGGCTACAGGTTAAAAAGAGACTAAAAAGTAAAACAAATATAATATGTTATCACTTTACTGTAAAGTAAACACCATAAAGCTTTTACATAAGAAAATGATTGATAGATAGATAGATAGATAGATAGATAGATAGATAGATAGATAGATAGATAGATAGGTTTAAAAATATTAATACAATAAAAAATATCTATCTTTAATAGTTAAAGAAAGTTGTTGATTTCAGCAGTGGATACCAAAATCCTAGTCTTTCTGCAGAGTGAATTTGATTATTACGTTCATTAATCTATAAAGTTATGTAACATAATCATGTAAACTACCAGTGAGTGATACAGTCTGTGGATAAATAATGTTGCTTCATTGATGGTTTTGGAAGTCATAAGTCTGTTCCAGTACACAACTTCCCACTGCTGTTGAGGGTTTGGAATTTGGGATAATTTGAGGTTATTACTATTTCTAAATTCCTGTAGCAGCAATAGTTGTGCAGAACTATTCTTTCACATTTTCTTGGTCCACTCCACCCCTTTCTCTTGAAACAGTGGAGCAGAGATTCAACTGAGGGGGAAGGATAGTGGCAGACTGCTGACGGGAAGACAAAAAATAAGGAGCATAACACTTGTTTCTGGGTGTTTAATAGCTGTGAACCATCTGAGCCTCTCAATCTTAAGTCTGTCTCTGTTCTTCCTTCCTGTTGCTATTAAAATGGCTGGATGCAAAATCTGCATCTGTAAACTGCAACCTCAGGAACACCTGAGATCCCACCCCATTATATGAAATGATTAAATGGTAGTTTCTTGTTATGTGGTCAGAATACTTTGATCGTAAATACTAAAATGCTAAGAGATTACGGGCAATGTGTTAGGAGAGGTTAGATGAAGAAAAATGTGTGTGAGCAAAAAGCCATTTCTCAGTATGGGACTAATATGTTCCAGATCCCAGTGTGAAGAAGGATGCATGTCTCCATCTGTATGGCCACCTGCTGCTCTGTGAACGTCACACTGAGGTGTGAACAGGCTGACCTTGGCGCCATTTGTGTAACAGGAAGGGAGTGAAAAATCCCAAACTTTGTAAGTGTCACACATGTGGGGAGTTCATCATAAAAAAAAAAAAAAATGTTGCAACACAAAACGCTAAACTTTTGTCCTCATTCATGCTGCTCATTTTATAGCAAACTTATAATAGTATAGTGTTCGTGAATTTGTGTGTGTGTTGCGGAAGCTGTGGTTGGAATGTGTGCACATAAGTCAGCAGGTCTGGGTGGGGTTTCCTCTCCTGCACCTCAATGTGCTGCTGACTGTGATGGAAAATTAAGTGAATGGAGGGGGGAGGGGGGGGGGTCTGTGAGGAAGAGTCCAACCCTAGCTTCAATGACTGCAGGTGTGTGGTTGAAATACTAGCTGAGGAGGAAAAGTCTGGTGGAAAGTTGATTTCACGCAGAACTAATTACAGAAATATGTTGGAATGGCATATATTAACATCCAAAGGGAGTTGAGTTTACTTTGGAGTTGGCGAGACGAGACTGTTAGTGAACAGATCACAAATTCCACAAATAGTATCCTTTATGTGATCCATTCTTTTGGCCTGGGTCACGAGTCACAGACGCGCCTTTGAAACTTTGAACAAGAAGCAGGTTTTTAATGGTAGTGAATGTAATTGTTGGGCTATACTTAACAGTATATGAGTCTTCCATATATAGTTTGTTTTATGCATAAAATGAAAAGCCTCATAACTCCCAACTATTTTCACAATAAAATACTGTACACAGCATGGCCAAAAAACAGTCCCATCCTTGAACATTTAGAATTTGCCTGATTATTTTTAATAATGGCATCATTGTGGCATTGTTTTTGATAAACCTTTGTAATCTGACAATCTTTATTTTTGTACTTTTTGGACATATAATGTTGCTGAACCCTCAACCTGACCCACTGAACCAATGCAGATCATAAAACTGTCCCCATAGGCTTATACTGTAGGCACTAGGCATGATGGGTAATCACTTCATTTGCCTTTGTCTTCCATTGAAACACTGAGCAATTTACGTTCTCTAAAAACTAGAATTAAAGAACTTGTTTCCATCTGAATAATGTTAATCTCTGGAGGAATTATTTAATGGAAGGACCTTACCTATTTGCTAGTTAAACCCTGGAAGGTACTGGAATTGTGTATATGGTAAATATGTTTTCGATAACAAAAGCATGTTAACATGTTATTGAAGATGTATCTCTTCCAGTTATTTTAGTTTGTCTATGCAAGATAATATTATGAGGTGATGAACAAATGGTAGTAATCAGCACACCCCTAAAATAAAACTTTAAAACACTCTAAAACAATGTATCACATAATAAACCAATTACTTAGCACTTTTAGAATATTTTCCAGAATTTAGATCTGATAGCAGCCGATAACACACATTAGGATTCTATGTAGACTTAAATGTATAAAACTTATACATACTATAAAATTTAAATTCACATAACTTTTAGTGTAGTGCTTATGTAAGCAGTTGCTGTATTTTCAGTGATACTGGCCCCATTCATTGGTTATTTGCTCTTTCCAAGGTTCAAACTACTGTAATATAATATATGTATATTATATATATATTATTTGTAATATAACAAATCCATCATTGATTGAGCTACGGTTTTACATCTTAACAATGACCAGATACAGACTTTCAAGAATGTAAATTACTGCATGAAATTCAAAAATAAATAATAATAAAACATCAAAGTTCAGAAGCATATCAAAAGTGAAATGCTATTCAGAATCTGTTTTGCTAAAGTACTGTCGCTATTTATGTCTAAAAAAGCTCCTTTAAAACAAGGGCAAGTGAGTGAAAAAGTTGCCTTTGGGTACACTGAAGTTTCCCATCATTACTGTAATATCATACAACAAATAAAGGCAAATTGTAAAGCCCCAGGATGAAGATTTAGCTTACCCTTTTATAACTCTTGGCTGGAGGCCATGGGATTATAATCCTCCTTCTCAAGGGACATGAATTTTCAGAGTCATTATTGTTGCGACTCAGAATGGATTTGTGGGATGTTTGTTGATCCAAGTGCAACTGTGTGGGGTGTGCAAATAGCTTAAGTGTTCTGGAGGAGGCACATAAGGAGAAGGAAAACAGTTCTGAACAAAAAGAGAATTATATATTCAAGGTGGCAGTCACAAAGATGAAAAGCCATCCAGTGCATACTACAGGCAGTGAAACAGTTAAAGTGATTACACAATGCAGGACACCCACTATCTTGTCAACGCATATATTCAGTTGAGACTTCATTTAGAATGTGCTGTTTCAGTCCATATCGGTGCATATGTATTGTTTAGTCATGTCTGCTGTATGCGCGTTGTCTCGACTATAATATTGTGATGCTGATTCTTCATTCTGCAGCTAAAAACAACTCTGCATTATTTCCACTTGTTTATCTCATGTTGGCTGATTAAGCAGCTCGTGTTCAGCCTTTGAAAACAAACGTTACAGGTAAGAAAAAAAACCTAAGGCAAAAAGCAAACTGCTCTGATTGGCCAACTTTTAAGCTCATGAAAAGGTGCGTGTATTATTATAATTACAGTGATATAGTTTGCGGCACCTCATTCTTCTACCGGCTCCATAAACAAACAGTAAAAAAGTTTCCCTTCCTTTTCTCAAAATAAAAACTCCATCAATCATCTATACGTGTTTAAGCCTGAATCTGATCCAGCGAAGCATTTGTTACTAATATTTAAACAGGAGGTAAATATTTTAGTCTTTATCCACTCACTGTGTGGCATACTTTTGCGTTTACCTATTTAATCATAGAGTTTAACTACAGTATATTTTTACATACTGATACACACTTGCGTAGTTGACAATGAATATCACAATAATTAGATTTTAGTTGAGCATTATAGGGGTTCTAGGTATTATTTATATTCGAAATAATCACATTCAAAACTACCGACAAATCAACGCTATATATCCACAGACTGGATCAATCACTGAATAGACTGTCATTGTTTCATTCTACACACGTCTGTACAGTTTATAGCAGTGTACTGTGATGTAGCTCAGTGGTAGAGTGTATTCTTCACATATATGAGGTGTTGGATTCAATCCCGAGCATCACTGTCTTTGTTACACTACAAATAGTTACTTAAATTGGCAGACAGGTATTGTAATTGAGACTTATAATTCATTCTCTTATGTGTATACCATTAACAGCTTAATTATAGTTTGCAAAACTATGAATAAAAATGACAAAAGTGCAGAGATGGCATAAATGTTGACTGTACGAAAAAACAAAATCCAGTAATGAGATGAGAAAAGATGATTTGATTCGCAAACAAAAATAAGACTTTTCTATCTGAAATACACAGCAGCAAAAAAGGTGATTTTTGTGATAACTGATGGACCTAAAGTTGACCTTATCAATAGCTTTAATTCTATCTAAGCCAACCAAGTTTCACAAAAACGAAATATAGTTAAGACACATCAGAATACATCATAAATCTGTGGTGTTACAAGAGAATAAACCTGAATAAGATAAAAGGAAAGAGGAAAATCGGATACTTATGAAAAGTCTAAGATATAAATTGGTGTCAGGAGACAGGGTGAGTTTGACAGAGACATTTCTTCTCTTTCTTCTTAAAAGACACACAAAAAGAAAAGAATGAAATTGAAGAAGGCGGACGAGGAGAAAGTAATTAAGTAGCTGAAGAGAAGAGATGGAAGGAGGGAAAACTCCTCTCATCTCCCTGTTACGCTTTGATGGAACACGGCAGATGCTGTGAAGCAGAGTGTCATTTAAAGAAAAAGTGGAAATTATACAAGAAAATGACACCGGTGAGGACTGCACACGTAAAGGACAGGAAAGGTGCAGAGAAGGACACCGTTACTGTACACCGATTTAAACGCCAGCATGCAGAAAAGAAACAGAAATGCCTTTATCTAACACAGACAATGTTTTCTCTTCTTTCAGTCTCCATATCTGTCCCCTGTAAACGCTACTTATATCATACAAAGTGCAGGGACAAACAAAGAAAACGACAAATGAAAAAAGACAGGCAGAAGAATAAAGGCAAATCTGGAGGGGAAAACACTGAGCTCTCGTCGTGGACAGTTTGAGAATAAGAGACAGAGATAAATAAAGAGAGCCAGGGAGGATTAGAAGAGATATAATGGGCTATAATCCTTTTCTGTTGAGAGAGGGATACAGGAATTGCTGATAGGATGTCAGTTTCAAAGACTTATTTTTCCAAGATACGAGTCCATTTTTAAATAGCTTGTCTTTAGCCCAAAGGTCTCAAGCAAACACATAAACAAAAACAACATGTAGGTTGTGATTGGCCCTTCTTCAACACAATGTGCTTACATGAGAATTAGTTATAATTGGGTCATAATCATCTGTATGATATATGGGGATTTATATGGAATAGCTATGGAACATCCACTGATTTTTCTCCTTGACGATGATGATGATGATGATTTTGACAATATCGCTACCATAATGTGATGTTTCAATATAATACATTTCCAGTAAGAAATGGGGTTTGCAGAGAGGTTCGGTGCTGTCTCAGGTACAATTTTCCATTTTACGAGTTTGCTGACTTAAGCACAAAAGTGGGGCAAGAAAATATTAAAAATTTCAATAAAAATATGAAACTTTCCATCATTTTAGGAAAACTTGGAAAGATAAGGCAAACTAAGAATGGATAAAAAGCTTAAAAACAAAACTTGAAGAAATCTACTGAAGACCAACTCTAACCATTAGATCTGAAAAAAGTCAAATACCGTCCTCTCACTAGTTTTCATAAAAAAAACCCTGCGCCATAGTTTTTGTGTGACCCTGCAGACTAGGGCTGCATGATTAGGTACATTAGAACATTTTTGTGTATTGCGATGTGCAAATTCAATATAAACTTGTATTTACCAGATGATCATATACTGGGGCGTGTGAGGTTTTTAAAATGATAGATATTGATAATAAGCGTACTGCATAAAGAGAGAACCTGTTGTAATGTTCATTCATGCATATTTTATACTTCATTAAACTGCAGCATTTTGTGTTTACTTACTTGTTGACACTGCAATTGTGATAAAAAAAAAAAAATGTGCAGGTCCACTGTTGACATAAATAAATAAATAAATGCTAAAACATAACACCAGTGGAGGAGACACTAATCATTATAGTCTGATGCCTAAGCGGTGCTACTAGATTCACTGAAGTTATTATTGATTTTTTTTTTTTTTTTGCTCCTCCTCTTTATGGCTCTTCAATAATCCATTGATAAAATGTACCTCATTGTATGTAAGATCGTTATATTGTTTTTCATGAATTTTACTTGCAGTTTTTGATTTTCTTGGTAAAGCAGAAATCAGACTGTGCCTACAGTAGTGCAATGCATGTTTGAGGTTCTGGGTTCAATTCCTAGCATCTTTGTTATCTGTCAAATGTCCTAAAATGCTGGTTATTTCTTGAATGTTAACTTAAAATTTTCACAATAATAAATGCCCTCTAATGAGATTAATGTAGATATTTAAGGATATCTACAGTATAAGCCCTGTTTTAGCAAAAGCACACACTGCAGCACAAATAGGAACACCTTGAGGAGCAAAATAACAGCTGTATTTGCAAATGTGTGAGGAAATATTTACCTGAAAGCAAAAGCAAAAAAAGCAATAATGGAAGTTATGGATGTGAGACAGACGGGTTGAAGGATGGTAGACAGATCAATGAGAGAATAATACACCTCCAAGAGAAATCCTCAAAAGAGGTTTTGTGGTTGGTGAATAGAGTAAAAACTGTCACTGACACCTGGATTTATGACTAAATATATGCAGATGGAATAACTGTGTTGCCATTTTGACAAGAATAAACACACGGTGCATTCGAATTTGAGGTAAATACCTCGAAAAAGCTGAGAAGTGGATGTGAAGGACTAATACTGTTTGAATGAATATTTGTCAAACTGGGATGATGAGGAAACAGATTTTGGCTTCTGTTTGAAATGGTTTAACAGAAGTTTACGAAGTATGCATCACATAGCTTTTCGTAATACTCTGTTTTATTATGAATCAAATTTTGAATGGGTTAAGAAGGTGCAGACACTGTAATGCTCATTTACATATAGGTGTAAATTATTTAGAAAAGCACTGGGAATAAACAAATGCTCAGAAAAGGAATGCACAGCCACATATGTTACAGGACACTCACTCATCTGCTACTTTCAGAAAACTGCGATGATTTTAAGTAGCGTAATTGGACAACTTCCTCTTAATTTGCTAATGTTGTGGAGAAGTCAGTATGCACTACACTTACATTATAAAAATGGAATGCAAGCAAAACACAGTCCCTGACAAGTTGTGAGGATCTGTTTTAATTACTTTATGAAAAATGTATGTTGCAAAATTTTACTTTGACTGCCACACAATGGGCTTTTCTTTGAATTATGAAGAGAGAAATACAGGCGCTACAGTCATCTTCCAGTCTTTCACTTTAAGTTCAAGTTGAATATGTTATCATTTTGTTTTTATTTTCCTAAAGCTACAATATGTTTTCAGCCATACACAGGGGATGTAGCTCAGTGGTAGAGCGCATGCTTTGCATGTATGAGGTCCTGGGTTCAATCCCCAGCTTCTCCATTCTTATAAAGCAGCAGTTTATTCATATATTCATGCAATATGATTTCAATCAAATCAGTCCACACCCAGCGAAGTAATAACTATGAACATTATGAAATATCCTCCAGCACAGTTTGGATTAACAAGAACTTTTCTTATACTCAGACCCACCTTGAAACTTTGTTGGCTCTCTCAGTGATATTGATAGGTCTGGAATACAGGTAAAAGGTCATAGTTTTTTGGCTAATCCTTGAGCGCAGAGCAGGATTCATTGCTTTATATTAAAAATGCTGGTAGAAAATTTAAGTGTGTATGAGGAAGCATGTTGTAATATTAAAATGATGAAATCCCTACAAAAGATGCGCTTTTGTCAAAACATACTGTTTTCCCTGTGTGGCTGCAGCTCAAAGGCTGTTGTCTTTTCACCTAGCAAGGTGGACTTTGAAAGTGATAATGCACAGAGAATAGAAAGATGCAAAATGACCACTGAACAATGGAAATATTCACCTTCGTTTCAGCAAAATCTCTGCTAGGAGCATAGGGAAAGTTATTATACTACACGGCATCAAAATGCCATCTGTGCCAGAGAAACCTACACTACACACATAGTGTACTACACAATGTTGTATATGTCTGCTGGTTAATACAATACCAAAATGTTGGTACTATTTCCTCATATTAGAGCTTATCTTAAATGGATTTCTTATCTCTATACGGGGGAAATGATGATTTACAGAACAGAGATAACCTCCATTGAGTAAGTTAAATAAATATGAACTTAAAGTGTTTTAAAAGACAACATGTCTGCTCAGAAATAAAGCTATAGTAAAATACACCTGCATTCATCTGTCAAACATAATCCTCTGGCTCACATCCTTTGGTCATAAAAGCAGCATCTTCTACTGACTTTAATAATAGTAATGTTATATGATCATGGCTTCAGGCCCCAGTAACTCCTATTTTCTAAATGTGAGTGTCTGAGGCAACTGTTGATGCTGAATCACAGAAAACAATAAAGACTGTAATAGATTACAAACCATTTCCAAACTTGCACTCAGCAATCAGACAAATGCTCTGTTCTGTGAAATGGCAACTTTAAAAAGCATGTATTTTATATTGTCTGTTCATCTGGACTGAGAGGAGAAAGCTGCAGAAGGAAAGTTTGTTTTCAAATTCAGATGGGCTTTCCTGCCAATGTTCCTGCAGTTTTAAATAAAGATAAAAAAAAACAACAAAAAACAAAGCAAACATATCACCTCATGTGTGGAACATAATCCTTTGGCTGCAATCCCTCAAAATAATAGATAACATACAATAATGTTGACCGTTATGAAGTTAAACACTGAGACAAAACAAGACTTCATCAGTTATTATTCCACAAACAAAAAGTTAATAGTTGGTAAAGCTATAATAAAATAACTAAAGGAAAAAAAGGGGATGTAGCTCAGTGGTAGAGCGCATGCTTTGCATGTATGAGGTCCTGGGTTCAATCCCCAGCATCTCCAATTTATATCAACACAAATACTTATATTTTCAAAAGATTTGAATTCAGTAGAAACTTTCCCAAGAGCGATTTGGACTGCAAACAATATAATAATATATAAGCACTCACTTCCCAGGCCATTGCTAACATTTATACACCTTTTTTTTTCTCATATTCACTGACTGAGAACAGAAAAATGTCTATTTCCAGGTTCATTCAGTGATAGCCTCTGCTTTCTGACAACTATACCTTTAAAAAATGCCACATAAAGCAGGGATTTGTTATCACTGTGAAAACATCCACTCAGTCAGGCAAACAAATAAGAATTTCAAGGGTTTTCAAAGACAATATGTCAGATTATGTGAGACAAGACATATAGAAAGCTAAAATAAAATACTCTTAATCTGTTTTTCTATCAAATATTCTGTAATTTTTTGACTCTCAGCCTTTAATACTAAGATGCTGTGCCCCAATTTCATTTCTCAGTTCCGATACCAATGTGGATTCTGTTACTGATTCCCAAGCTTTGGATATCAGTTATTTATGATTTGACACTAGTGTTTAATTAATGAGAAATATGCAGTATTTTGTATAAAAGACACATGATAGTTTGTGTATAAAGCACCAGTGGGCATGCCACTGTCTAATGTTATAAAATAATGTCCAACAAATGAATAAATACTGTTATTTATAGTATTTAAAGTTGCTGAATTATTTAATTGGGGAGTAAAAATGAAGGGGACATAGCTCAGTGGTAGCATGTACAAGGTCTTGTGTTCAATTCCCAGCATCTGCACCACTAATCTTCCATTATTGGACCCTTAACCTACAGACAACCTTCATTATGAACATGTGCAGTACATCTGAAATGCCATATAGTTATTGGTATCAGTCTTCTTACCTAAAAGAATATCCAACCATTTTTGTGATGGTGAAAAACAGGCCATTTAATGGGGATGTTGCACATGAATTCATCAGGTCTGTTTTTTTTTTTTTTATTTTTTCATTTTAAAACATTGCTGTGCTGCTAACAAAAGTCTTGAAATTGAGAAAGAGATCAGGTCTTTAGATAAGGGCCCGGATTTATTGTAAATGTAGCTATCTGCTCTGGCTGAGAGGCTGAACAGTGTGGTGTGTACATTTGCGGCTATCTCTTAAAATATTTGTCAAATGCTGATAACCTCTGACCGTGTACCTAAAACATATCCATCTTTTTAGATTTTATGAAATTGCCTGGACAGGAAATTTCTGTTTTGTCATATGTTTGCTTGCATTAATGTGTATAATGTATTCATGAAGTGTACTTTAACACACAACAACACCAAAAATATTTGAAGAAGTCATAGCAGCAAAAAAAATATTATACAGAGTGAGGGAGATGATGATTTGTAAATCAAACCGAGGCGGAAACTACCAAATGCTCAGTTCAAAGTGCAGCAGACTACACACCAACTTACAGCACAGAATACAAGATAATGCTCTGATTTATTTCATCCACATCTCATACGCACAACAATAGTCAGTAGAAATTGAGTCTGTTCTAGAGTTTACATTTCATTAGTCTGCAGAGACTAAAGTACTAAACTGCTACAGCTGGCAGGAACTTCCTTTGGCATGTTGAAGTAGATAAAGGATCCAAGTCTTCCATCACATTGTCTGCTCTGTCTGCTCCTTATACACAGCTAACATATCTCTATCCTCTGTAGTTCCTTTGTGTCTCACTGAGCCTCTCAGAGATAAAACCCAAACTGGATAACTAATGAGCTGCTAGTAACAAAAGTCTACAAACCAGGATCAAGAATTTGTTCATTTATTAGTGCCATGGAGCATTTGTTCGGAAATGTTGAGCTAAAAGCAACACACAATCACACACCAACAATAGGGCTGAGGAACAGATGCTGCATGTATTAATGCTTCATTTTATTCAAATTTTTCACCTGTTGTAGAGTTCAGCGCATCATAAAGTGACACATAAGGTAGTAAATTCCAAATGAAACCTGTCTCGGTAAAGTGCTTATAAACCACAGCCGCGGGGCT
>JAPSES010124126.1:0-16172 GCA_029822895.1 Maxillicosta whitleyi
AAACCCCCTCAGTACTGATGCATGGATTAGTGAGTTACCCATGAACCCCAGGTATCGGGTTGGGGCAGGAGGGATATTCCTCCCATAATATACAACAGACTTCAATCTGGAGGCTCAGTCTGAGGGGTCGCTGGTGCACCCCTCTGAGCTTTATGTTCCAATTCAATAAATACACTTTTTTTTGACATTTTTGTTTGGTAGTGTGCCTTTTTCTAATGTCAAATATGTGCCGCGGCCCAAAAAAGGTTGGGAAACACTGCCTTAGACACAGGTAAATGGCAACTGGATAGCTTAGTGTTTTACGTTGTTGACTGTGGTGCAGAAGGTTGCCAGTTCAAATCCCATGTGGGCCCTTTGGCAACGCCCTTCACGCTATACATGCCTATACCTTGTAAGTTGCTTTGGATAAAAGCGTCAGCCAAATGTAGTGTAATGTAAAGGATAATAGTTTAGCGTACAGGGTGGCATTTTGATAATGTTGACATTTTAAGGTGATGGAGTGACATCTTTTTGCTGCAAAGAACAATTCCACAAAACCATAACAGAGCAGGACGCTTATATCATACTAATCAGGAATAAAACACAAAAAAAGACTTGCAGTATGTTTTTTAATCAATAATCATGGTTGCATTTATTGTGATAAATGCAACTTAACTTGATTAAATTGTCAACATTTTTCACACTCATGTTTAATATCTTTTATTCCTTGAAGCAAAATGGTGGAATCCAACTGAAAATTCATTGGGTTTCTGTAACTGTCTTGTGAAACTTGCTCTGCAGGCTGCTCTACATGGCACCCATTAAAAGTCATAACATGAATTACAAGACCTGGCTGGAAACAACCCCATGGTCATCGGATTTGTTTGTTGTTCTTATTGAGTCAAAAATGACTCAATTTAATTGAATAGTTCGGTGCTAAATCTTGCCTGGTTCTGTTTCAGATGCTGTTTATCTTATTACTGTGTATCCGTTTTTATCAGTTGTATTTCTTCTTATTTTACTAGTTTTAGCATATCTTAGTTTTGTATCTGCAGCTTCAAACAGCACTTTGTGTTGCTTTAAATGCGCTAGATAACTAAACTTGACCTTGACCTAAAATGAGAATGGTGTGATTGTACTTGACTTTTGACCCTCCACTTGCATCGTCGGTGTTAGTGCCACCACCACCACAGCTCCGTCTCCATTAAAAACAACAGACTGAAGGACTAGTGGTGCTTAGTGTTGCCTTTGGCAACTGGGTTTGATTGTTCCACTCAAAGGTAGTGTCATAGCACTCGGGATTGTTCTTGGTTTTAAGATGAGGCTTGAAACTAATTTTGTGAAGGTCTTTTGTCTCGGTCTTGAGTGCTTTTTTTACTTGATGCTGGAAGTTTTTGAATTTTCAAGTGCTCCATGAATTCTCTGTTAAAGTCTGACTGACAGAAACTTGAACAGAAGGTGCATGAGTAAATGAGACCAAATAAAAGTACAGACTTGAAGCAGAGGTTGTTGGTTTTTTTAAAAAAAACATGATCAGTTTGGTGCAAACATTTACTTTCTGACAACTGTCACAGATTTACTTGCCTGTTAGACCTACACATATTTTGGTCTTTGGATTGTTGAATTTATTTGTCCTGTGTGAGCTACTCGTATTCTGAAGTTTGAGGGTATTTGGTCCATCCATCCATCATCCAGCCATCCATCCATCCATCTATCCATGCATCCATCACCCATTCATCCATCTATCCATCCACATATGCATCTATCCATCCAACCAGGCATCCATTCATCATCCATCCATCCATTCATGCATCCATCTGTTCATCTATCATCCATGCACCCATCCATCCATCCATTCATCCATTCATGCATCCATCCACATATGCATCCATCCATCCAACCATGCATCCATTCATGCATCCATCTGTTCGTCCATCCATCCATCCATCCATCCATCCATCCATCGTGTCTTTAGTTATTAGTTTATTCAGTTGACATGAAGTGTTAACACGCTGAATCACAAATTTCAAAAAATAAAGTTTAAAAAAAAGGCAAATTCTTGTTTTGTTTTTTTTTGGTTTTTCACCAAAAATACTTTGAAAGAACCATCTTCATAACTTAGAATAAACATATAAATACAAAACTTCAACACAATAATTACAAATTTAACTAATAACAAAGTTATATACTACTGAAGCTTATCTTAATTATGGCGATACTATTATCTCATGATCCTATTTTGAGATTATTTTAATATTCAGTTATATCTCTACATTATTTATTCATACATTTCTCAAACTGCTTAATCGTTGAGAGGGTCACATGGATGGTGTGGAGTCTATCCCAGCTACCAACAGGCCAAAGCAGCGTGCATTGACCATGATAAAGAGTCATTTTAAAAGGTTATATTTGATTTTTTAAAAATCATGGAATGAATTTGGTGCCTTTTTAGTATTATCAATAGTTTTTCAACTGTCTTTAACAGTTCAGTATTTCAGGTTTTTCATGCTGGTGTGTGGGTTGTGCTGCAGATTGGTCATTTGACCCAATTTCAACAGTATTGCGTGTTACTCATCGTCAGTTCTGCTGTAAAGAAGCATTAGAGGTGCTGAAGAACATAGAAGAACAGAAGCTAATTCCATGGATGTCACCTTCAATAGTTTGTCTTGAAATGGAAACGATGAACACAGGACTTCATGAGTTTTGGTTTGATCAATAAATCCTTTGGTTACTGTTTAAATTGCACCTGTACTGGTCATTTTTATAATATTAATTGTGAGAGGTGTAAGTTGACCAAAAAAAATTGCCATAAATGCACCATACTGGACTTTTATAATACATGGATTATGGACGGGGGCAGAACCTATGGAGAGCAACCATAACCAGCCTTAAGTGATATACCATTGTTGATTCCGGATGATGGAGTGCGAGTAAACAAACTGCAGTCAGTGAGTGAGATTGAGTAGAAAACACATATTTGCACTTGTTTGTTCAGCCATAAACTTTGCACTCCACCACTGCCCTGGGGATGTGACCCAGCACTTACCCATAATGTGTCATCTCGGGCTGGTGTCTGCTACATGGGGTCAGTGACCAGTTCATCACAGCCCAGGTAATTGGACAAATCAATGAAACTGCATCACTGTCGGCGCTGGAACAGCCGTGAAGGAGGCAATGTGTCGCTGAACATGACTGACAGACGGGGCGGCGACTGAATACTCGCCCATACTTGACAAAAGGTTAGAACTTAAGCTGCCTGATGGAACCGCTCGTATTATATGTGATCTTTTGAAATAACTAGCGATGAAAATTCACTAGAGGTAACCTTTAAGTCTGCATTCGGGTCGTTCTCCCTGCTACCTCACAAATACTGCAGCAAAGATAATTGTTCATGTGCACCATTTGTTAAACTGAGGTGGGTGGAGAACGACATGGGAATGCTTTTAAACCCAGAACCCCTGACGTCTGGAGCAGTTTTATTTTGACTGGGGTTTTTCTATCTCTCGTGGAGGTCTCATTGTGATTAATTTCAGATGATTGGATCCATTTAAATGCAGAAGTTGGCTGCATGTAATTGTAAAGTTTGAGCACAATTACACCAGAGTAAAGTAAAGATCCAACGAGCCTCAGAGAATTGCCTGTAATCCTGATGGACACGTACTTGAATTCATGTGTAAATTCGCAAACAGATGGTAAACAACATAAACACTCACCTCCCTTCTACTCTCTACCTGTAATGCACTAGGTGTAAATGAATCTCCTGCAGACGAGGCTATCTCGAATGCAAAAAAACCCAAAAAACAAACATCCCATTAATATAACCTATTCAAAGATTAAAAACCTTGAATAACACATGGACATTAATCTTTGGGATAGTTGTAAAATTAATCTGAGCTCTGTAAAGGTGTTAAAAACTTAAAATGGATGAACGTAGGTCCTCAAAAAACTGCAACTGTGTTTAAGAAGGTTACAAAGCCGGGATAAATCTATCGTCACAGGAGAGGATGACAGCAGATCTATGAGGCTTGTGAGATTTACAGCATATAGGTAAGATAATTTATTGGCCTCGGTAAATCCCTCTGATACAGCAACACGTGTAGACGGAAGTTACAGTAAGTCAGTTAAATTGTGGTCAATCTGAAATCTTGATTGTGATCTTTGCAGGTTCCGTGCGTACACTTCTGCAGTGTGCGACGCCCTCCTCTTCCTCCTTGTTCTTCATTATAATAGTTGTAAAAAAACACTAAATCCTCTGCTTATAGCTGGCGTTTGTTTTGTCGACTCTGGGCTTTGTGTTAGGGGAATATTATCAATGATGCACAGTCTCATATAATAGGTGAAGGTAATGCATGTTCACGTTGGATGCCACTCCCTGTGGTATAGAAAAGAGGTGAGGAAATCAGTTTTAAGCTAGTGTAGAAAGTATGACGACGCAGAACTGTGAACTATGTGGAGATTTTCTGCACCGTCTGACCCACTGAAAGGTAAAGAAAACACAATAATTATGAAAATTATGCTTTATTTCTGCAATTAGAGCCTTCCAACTCAGTTAAAACAACAATTTTGCTTTGTTTTCACATTATTATTAACATTATTCTTTTGCTAAATTTTCTATTAAAACACTTATTGTTATTATTTTTTTTATTTTCTATTCATTTTTTCTATAGGAATGTTGAATTTCACCCTAGTGAAGTATTCAGCTGTTGAAATGCTCCTTTCTCATGTAATAAGTACAACTGTTTTATGTCGTGAAATACACGCACTTTGTAAGGAAAAGAAAGTTTCAAAGATCTCAAGCAAGTGTAATTTCATTTAATATACATCTCCTTGTTGTTTGTTATTCTATATGTGTATGTATGTAAGTCTGTTTGTGTAAAATAAAAAAAAAGTAAGTTAAAAAAAAACACTGAAACACAAAATACATTAGATGATATTACAATAAATGGTGATAACCGGCTTAAGTACAGTTAAATATAGAGAAATATTCATTGGAGAACTACCACAAATGTCACGCTGGGTCCTTATGGGTTAAAGGGTACCTGTAGTGAATTTTCAAAAGATCACGTATAATACAAATGGTTCTATCAAGTAACTTATGTCACGGCATGTTGTCAGCTACGCCCAAGTACTAAGACACTCGTCATGGTCGGCGACATGTTGCCTCGATCATGGGGTGTTGCAGCACCAGCAGTGATGCAGACTCGTTGTTTTTGTCCAATTTCAAAGGCTGCGTTGGACCAGTAACTGACACCAGTCTAAGATGAAACATTATGGGACTGAATTGGTAAAATCATTTACACCCATTCCTTCCAAATTTCTAGCCATAGTTTGCTTCATCACGTGCTTTCCACTCAATCTGGCTCACTGACTGCTACTTGTTTACTCACACTCACTCACAGTATATCCCTTCTGGCTAGCAAAGGCTGCTCCACATAAATTCTACCCCCGCATGTAATTCTCATAATAAAAAGGTCAAGTGTTGATGCATTCATGGCCAACTTGTTTCTTAGTAAATTTGTGTCTCTCTTGCTCATAAGTAATACACAAAGCGCAGTTACTGTTGTTAGCATGACCAGTACAGCTGCACTTTAATGATTATATATTCATTAATTTAACCCATAATGACCCAGTGTGACTTTTGTGGCTGTTCCCAAATGAATTTCTCTCTATTTAACCTTTCCTAAGTGATTTATCACCATTTATTAAAATATTTTCCTCTGACTTAAGCATTTTTGGCAGTGAAGATCATCTATTTTCTTATATTTAAGTCACTGATCATGTAGACGTTCATTAAAGGTCAGAGTAAAGTCAAAGGTTTAGTATAAATCATCAAAACAGAAAAAAATTAAGAACAAGTGACTTTTTCAATAAAATCTATCATTAACTGAACATAAACCCAGTTTCTCCATCCACTGTCATTAATCCAACTCCATGGGTTTTACTGGTGAATCAATGTTGTAGAAGATGACGGTGTTTCCACAGTAACTACGTAGCATCTTAATGTCCCAATAGGTCATTTCTGATGACCGTGAAAAGATGAAAAACTGCATTTTACATCAATTATTTACTTGTATTGATAGAATTAACGGATCAGTTTAGTTTAGATCAGTAGATGCTTTTGGTTAACAGTGGATGTTTGGCTCTTTATGGGTTAAGGTCACTATTGAGACACACACATACAAAACAGACACCACAGTTGATTCAGCCAAAGTTGTTTGGAGAAGTCTTGGTGGCATATTGTTCCAACTGCACTGTTCTCCGCCTGCACTGAGATGCTGTGGCTCAGCTGTCACGTCATCAGATAGTCCTTGCATACAACAACAGATAAACACTGGCCACTGCCATCGGTGAATGTCATCTTATTTGCTGATGGATCAATGGATGAATATCATACGCTGCCTGTGTTAAAACGCTTTCCACTACATGGTACCGGCTCCAGTCTACTCGACTCCGACACGGTGCGTTACTTCCATGTCATCTACTCAGAGAGTTGCCGAAAACTCGCTTGTTGCGTATTTTCTCGTCTGGATTTTTACGTGGATTAATGTTTCGCTATTCACTGTCTACTTCCATGTCGGATTTTTGTAAATCGCGGGTCACAGAGACAACGGTCTGACCAATCAGTGTCTGCAGTGTCCTGATGCCACGTTTTGGTATCCGCTCCAGGATTTCGGAACCTCCACTGAGGCGATACTAAAAAACTTGTATCAGGTCCCAGGTTCCAGGATCCTTTTTCGTAATGAAAAGCGAAAGAGCTGTGTAGAGTTAAGTAGAGCTGGTACCATGGAGTGGAAAAGCGGCATTAGACGGGTACATCAGTGCATCCCTCGTATTTGCTGTGAGTTCATGGTGCGCCACATTTGCTGTCGACTTGTTTTAGACACTTGTTCAGTTCACCCTCCCAAGTTTCCAGTGATGGCACGGCTGCATGTTCATCATCATGTGAAGCTAGCAATGTAGCCTGGTTATTAATCAAAATCTTGACACGACTGGAAGGTTTCATATTTGATCTTCTTGACAATAAACTTCACCTCTGTCCGTCAGTGTCAGAGTCCATTATGGAGGCACTGTGATATTTCATGCTCCATGTGTTACATGAAACGCTGATGCAGTGCTGCTGCTTCCTTGATTAAATGCATTTTTTTGACATGTTTGAGCAAAATAAGTGCTTGGTGTAACATAAAACTTGTGTTGTACTTCTAGATGTTGCGTAACAGTAGTGTGTAGTGTGAAAAAGAATGACACAGGTTTTGATCAGGTGACCGAGGAGATGTGAGGGGGTGTGGTTGTCATGAATTATGCCATGATAAATCTCGCCGTCAGTCAGAGACTTGTCACTGGACTCGCTGATATGTGATCCCCCTGCCCTTGTCTATTATTCAGTACTGCCTAATACTTAGCTCCACTCTTAAAGTGATCCCTGGCATGCAGAGAAATGCTTAATAAAGTTGCCTCCCATGTGCTTTAAAATTGGACAGAAAAGTCTTGGAGATCCCTGTTGTGACCCCAGCTAGTGTGACAGCGTACCTGCAGGGCAGCCGTGGCATTTCCTTTATAACTGTGAATGAAATCCTGTCAGTTAAATTAGCAGGATGTGTCGCAGTACATTTTCAAACCGTAAAATAACAGGCATGTGGGCAGCTTCAGCACACCTGGGAGGTGGGCTTAGTAACAAGTGCAACGGGTAGGAACAAAGCTGCCAACGAAGCACACGCACACACACACACACACACACACACACATCTGTGCACATATGGAAATACATCTGTTGGGAGGCAACATAAAGATGCAAGACCTTTACAGACTCAAAAGGATGCATGAAACCAAACAGCAGGAACAATATATGTCAGAACATTCAACACTAAAATGTGTTAAAATATTAATTTGTTATTTGCAAATGAACGATGATTAAGCAAAATAAAATGTTGATTGTTTCTTAGCTGGAAAATGAGCAAATGACAGGAGAGTTGAACATGAATTCTATTAAAGGAATGATTTTTTGCTTTTAAAAAAATGCAATTGTGCATTTCCAACATTTCCCTGTGTTCTACATAAACTGTAAATGTTCTGCTTGGCTCTGAATTCTTCATTACTTCAAGTCCAACTTCAACCCCATTTCTGAGTAATGACACCAGAAAGGTGGTTTTGAGCGCTGGCCCTTTAAATGTAAATTAATCACTTCACGCCCCGCCCCCTCCAGGTTGTTGCATGTGCTGTTGTGTCCCGTTCTGCCGCTTGTGTTCATTAAAACAACCAACGACTGAACATTTTTGGTAATCGGCTCAATGAAAATATTTTCATTTGTTACTAAAACTGCTGCTTATAAACAATTTTGTCGTACTCAGAGAAATATTCATCAGAAGTTTCGTCCTTATATGTGCAAATGTTATGATGTAACTAATTATAAAACATAACAAATTAAGCAGGAATTAAAAACAAGAAATCCATTCAATTTTGGCCAAACTTAATATAAGTATATCTTTGCAGTGCCCGGAGGTTTCAAATACAAACTTTTGGCACTATTAAGGTTCAAATACACAAATAAATAAACCAAATACTAATAAAAGTGGGTTTAGCTAACTAAGTCATGGAGTTCTGTTGAAATCACTGTTGCATCTTTGCTTGTCGGTGGTCTGAGGTTCGTGTTTCTGGGTCTGGTTCTCTTGTGTTTTCTCGGTGTGATATTAAAAGTTTGTAATATTCCACCATAAAATGCCAATAGTTATCAATCTGAGACAACACAGTGTTTGTATGTACGTTTATACTGTCATAGAACATTAACAAGTAGGGCTGAGTGATGTCTACCAAACTGACGTGTGATATCTTCAGTGATGGGCAAAACATAACATGGTTGGAGGTGAGAACAAAAAAAAAACACATGTTACATTAATGCTGACTAGACCAGGGCTTTTCAAAGTGTGAGGCAGACCTCTGCTGGGGCGCACCGGAGGATTTCAGGGGAGGAAAAAATAGACCTGAATAAAAAAAGGGGGAAAAAGTGTAAATATCCAGATAGCTAACTGCAGTACTATACAGGGGGCAAAATGGATCGATTTTTAGTACCTTGAGTGAAAGTGAGAGAGAACGTAGAGCAGGGGTGTCGAACTCATTTTAGTTCAGTTCCACATTCAACTAAATTTGCTCTGAAATGGGCCACACCGGTAAAATAATAACATAATAATACACACATAATGTCAACTCCTAACTTTTCTCTATGTTTTAGAGCGGGGAAAAAAAGTTAAATTAAACAATGAAAATATTTACATCTACAAATTATCCTTTCAAACAATGTGAATAACATGAAGAAACTGAAAAATAAGTAATTTTAAGAATATTCTACTTCAGTTTATCATTTCCACATGTTCATTATAACTCACAGACACAGTGGATCTACAAATAAATTTATATTTAACATTTGCTCTACTGTGTATCTTGCTCTTCTTTCCCTACCAGCCATCATCCACTCTAACAAAATAAAAAATTGTATGATTATAACCAGGTAATTGGTTTTACTATGATATTTCATTGGACTCCAGAGAGGATATTATTATAGTATAGAGGTTGTTGCTCCGATTTTACTTTTTTTTTTTTAGGTTATATAATAGACAGACAAATCCATAAGCCATTGGGTAGCCTAGTGGTTAACGCCACTGGCTTTGGTACCAAAGATTGCCGGTTTGAGACCCAGTTGGCAGCTATACATCACTATACCTGTAGCCACAAGGGGGCAGTGTCTCATTGTTCCGGTCCCAAGCCCGGATACATACGGAGGGTTGTGTCAGGAAGGGCATCCAACGTAAAAATCTGCCAAATCAACATGCGAATGTGATTCGTTGTGGCGACTCCTGATGGGAAAAGCTGAAAGAAACATATAGACAGACAAATTCATAAAATTTTAGCTGGATCGCATGGCCAATAAGAGTTTGGAAGGCAAAAAAACTGTCTGGACCAAACACTGTAGGATGAGGTTTAAGGCTGTATGGAACATACACAACAACAATAATAACAGTAATAATAAAGGGGGGGCTTTTGAGTTCACTTAGGGGAGACTCACTATCCCACACTTTGAAAAAAAAACCCTGGATTAGATCAAACAGACCAACACAAAGACCTACAGTTATTTGGATATTCTACAGGTAAAAATACTTACGTCAACAGAAACTAAACAGGGATGTAATGTTAAATGTTAATGTATGTGGCACAAGGGTGATGGAGATGGAGAGAATAAGAGAGAGAAGATGGGAACAGGAGACCAGCACACCTTTTGTACAGTCGGTGGTCGACCTACTCTATGAAAAGAACGATTTTCTTTCTCTTTACAGGAATCTGATGTTACACAACCTGATGACTAACATACAGAGAAGTGTTAAAGGAGTTCAGTTTGAGTAAGCTAGGCTATATACAGCTGTACTGAGAAGAAAACCTCACAGGCGGTCGTATTCAACCGTCTTTACTTGTACACACACACACACACTGAAAAAAGGTGCAACATAAAAAAAAAATTCTAAATGTGGTGACAAAGGGTGGGATCGTGGCGCTGATTCCACATCATGACCCTGGTTTTCGTTGCAAAATGCATGGACATTTTGTTGATTCTCCTACATTTCTCCCAACAAATTCACATAATTATGTCCCTGAAATCGAGTTTTGTAGGTTTGGCCAGTTTTGCAAGCCTTCGAAAAGAACTTGGACCCGCACTGACCTTGGATTTCAGGTTCAGCCTCAGTTTTGGGAAACCTGTAAACATCTATTGTGCTTGGTTTTGTGCCCTAAAATGTATTCTTCCTTCACTTTGTACCTTCAGCGTTGATTATTCTCTATTTCCCAACACTCTAGTGTACCACAGATGTGGTAACTGTCTTCATCTGATAATCTGTCCATTACTTTCAAATGAAGCCATTAATGGTTTACTTCAGGAAATGTAACCTTATCTGCTGTTCATTATGTTTTTGTTTTTTTTCCTGAAACCAACAATTGAGTCAAAAATCCAAAGATATTTCATTGATTCCTGTTTCAGAAGAAAACAAAAACAAAAAACGGACATATTGGACCATTTACAAATCAAATGTTTCTGGTCATTTATGTAGAAGGATGAAGTCTTAAATGTTAAGTATGAATGAGAACTCACTGCAGGACAAATCTACTTATGAGTCCAAATAAAATAACCTGAACCTGAATGTGTGTCAGTTTGACTCATGGAAATAACTAATTGGTTGTCAGAATGGCTGTCTTTGTTTTTGTTTTTTGACTGACTGATTAGGTTACTGATTTCCGCTACATTTTATCGACTCAGCATTTCCATTTACGAAAAAAGGACCTGGAATCTAGTACTATTTTTTTGGTACCACCTCCACCCTGGTTCCAAGAGGTTCCAAGCGATACTAACCCTGACGTATGACCACTGCAGACACTGATTGGTCAGACAGTTTTCTCTGTATCCCACTTTTTAACAAAAGTCATGGGCCTTTTTATGTTTATTTTTTGTATTAATGCGACACCATTGGTCAAACCTGTAGAACAATGTCTTGCCTGATTGTCGCTGTGAGCCTAAAATTATATTACAAGTGCGGAGGACTTTGCTTTTTCAGAGGATAATCATGTCCTCGGGTGATTAAAACCCACAGAGCAAACTTACACCTGTCACGGCCCCCACCTCGGGGGCCCCTTTCAATTCTACATTGTTTCAATATTTGTATGAAGTGCAAACTGATGAAGCAAATACCACCACTGAGGAATAAATACAGAATGATTCGGATTCAGATATTTTTATTCATGTACAGAGAAAAAGAAAGGAAATTATACACGAGCAGTTTATTACAGATGTACATGAAGCTTATGTGCTCATAAATGGGTCACCCAACACATTATAGAGTCAGTTTAAAACTCAATTTGGAGTAAAGTACAATCATATTACAAATAAGCAGAGTTATCATTGACACTTGCCATATCCTCCTGACAACCAGCAATACATTTTTGACCTCTGTAGTGGACAAATTTTCATGGTTTTACTTTAAAAATACTGTTCGCTGCAAAGGACATTCCATAACGATAATAAATAAACAAATTAGAATTATTTTAACAAATATATGAGAAAAAAAACTGTTACATTATGCAATAAAAGCTAAAACTTTCACTTTGCTGGGTAGTCAGGAGGATAGAGTAAAGCTGACTTTGGACCAAACCTAACTCTCTAAAGTGTTAATTTGACACTGTTTTTTTTTTTTTTTTTTATTATTTTTATTTATTTATTTATTTTTTTTTACTGTGTACCCTCCACTGAAAGACAGTGTTGTTGTTATGTACCAGACTCAGTCACACTTCAGATGACAGTCTTTACTGTTGAGAGTTGTCTTTAGAAAAAAAAAATGACAGTTGTCAAACCTCTGAGGTAAAAGTTTGTTATGGAGCTCATTTCTCATTTTTGACATGGTATAACCTTTTCTTTTGTTAAACAATTTGCAAGTTTAACATCTTGAGTCAAAAAAACAAACAAACAGATAAAAGCCAAAAAATACTGTCTCTTCTGCTAAAAGAAAAGGGGAGGGAGGGACATTATTCTAGCCGTGGTAGCTTGTACAGGATGAAGATAAAGAGAATATGCATAAACGAACGCACTTATATATGATACATTGGAGACACAAGTTTTAACACATGTATCTTTAATGACACTTGTAATTTGCATAAATATTTGGTAGCCCCAACAACACTCACATTTGTTTTGGTTAAAAACAAACCATAAACTGCCTCCAACTGTGACACACGGTATTTGGATTTTGGTTATTTTCTGAATCCAGGAAGTGATTTAAAAATAATATGATTAATACTAAATCTTAATCATATTGAGATGAGATTTGAGAACAGAGATGGTTTTTTAAAAGGATTTGGCTTCTATGAGGTTGGACAAGAGATTTATACTGATACTTCCATGCCTTTGGAAGAATTTAATGTTTCATACTACCCCAGAAAACAGTTAATGTAGTTAAAAAAAGATGCAAAGTATCAACCAGCTACACTGAAACCTAATTAGCTGTAACACACCAAAAACAAAGAAAACCTCCCCCTCCATTCTGAGTGAAATTGATAAATCAGATTTTTTTCAACCCAATCCTGCTGCCATTACTGTTTTTTTTTCTTCAGAAATAATTATAATAAAGCCAAAACTCCAGCACAAGCTAATGCTGCTAATGCTATATCTTTGTGTGCGTGTGTGCATTTAATGTCATTTGTCATCTAACAGACATTATACGAGACAGAGCAAAAAATAAATAAATAAATAAAAACTCCAATTGGACGAGCGAGCAAAATAGATGTAAGAGTCTTCCATTTGGTAACTATGACACCATACGATATATATCCCGATACAGGGGTCGCAATACGATAGGTACCGCGATATATGTGCATTCCGTTACATGGTATTAAACGCGATATGTATCCCGATATTTTAGTTTTCAGTTACACAATTCTGTCCAAAAGCCTAGTGAAGCTCCAACCGTAGACCTTCAGACGCAAACATAGTCATAATATTTTGTCATTTTATTCACATACTGTTAAATATATTTTATAATAAAAGTACCACCATGTAAGAGCTTTTTAAAAAAAACAAACAATATTCCATTATTTGTGTGGTTTAGTAAATACTGCATATAAAAATAAAACCTTTAAATATATGTTCAGCCTTTACCCAAAGGTGTGCTCTGAAAATATTCACATCTTTACAACATTAATAATATGTAAACTTATATTAAACCAGCAGCGGTAGCATTAGTTCAGTGTTTTGATAGAAAAACTAGCATGATAGAGAAAACCAATGTGGAAAACAGGAAGTTGATAAAAAGATAAATTATTGTACGTTTTTGCAATATATTGCACACTCCATTACCGCGATAATATTTTTGCAGCCCTAATGTCAACATCAAACATACAAATGTGCGTTAAACACCTTATGGCCATGAGAGATACCTGAACTAGGGGTGGGAATTCATAGGATTTTATCAATATCGATGCTATTGTCGATTCTGCTTACCAATCCTATTCCTTATCAATTCTCCTTTTGATTCCCTATTGAAAAAAACCTAGTTGGACAGGTCATAGTGGAGCTTGTTTGACTATTTTTCATGTCAAACCATTCTGAATGATTCATACGGCAGCCGCTATCCCCAGATCTCTGGAGCGCCGTCCATGCAGCTGCCGTCAGCCACGTTTTCACAGATCAAACATTGTAAACTGCACATGCGCGCCTGAAGGAAATGAACAGTATCGCCAAGGGATTTCAAAGTACGGTAAACGAACACGGTTTTAATGATAATTAGAATTTAAACGGCATTACCAACTGTCGAGAATTTTGCCGCAGTTTATCGCTATACGGGTAATCATTACGTCCTCATTTGTGGGATTGATTCACTTGGTCAGTGTCCAAAAAAATGAACTAAATGAGTAGGTTTTTGTATTCATGGATTTTTTTTTTTTTTTTCTTCCCTGGTGACACAGACATATTTTAAGATAACAATACCAGGATTCATCAGACTCAAATTATTAAACAGCGATTCAGGGAACATGAGACATTATTTTCACACATGAATTGGCCGCCACAGATTCCAGACCCGAGCGCCAAGGAGAATCTTCGGGATGTGATGGAGAAGAATTTACACAGTGGTGTGGCTGCAATCATTGCTACGAGATCATACAACTCCGGACGTAAATATATGCTGTGACATTTATTGTGGCATTGCATGACATGACTGATGCAGTGGTAAAGATGACAAATTTATTTATTAACACTAGGTTTAAAGCCTGGTAACATGACTCATACATTAACTATAATATAATGACTTGACATCAAGCTGCAAGCAGTCAGTTATAGGAAACCACTGGTTGTGCAGTCGAGGTATAAAGTATATTTTTCTAAATATCTGGAAAAGACTTGGTGGGAGTCATAGAAATGAATTTTTAAACTAATTATGTAAGGAGAGTTTTTCTGCCTGTGGGTAAGTGCTGCTTCTGTAAAATGCCATGCCAACACTCTTGTACCTCAGTTGGAACTTTGGATTGAGTTTTGTTCTCGGAAAAAAATTGTACTGACTGTTGTCTGTACTATGGAAGGACCAGTAGATATAGATATTATAATATACAGGTAGTCCTCAGGTTACGACATGCCCGACTTAGGTTATTTCGACTGTATACTGCACGTACAGTAAATACAGTATCTTATTTTTTACTTTATTTTATCAATATGAAGTATAATGCATATATTTGGATAGTTATTTAGAGATTTATGGAGTATTTAGGGGTACTAAAGGGTTAATGCTGACTTGCGCAGAAATTCAGGTTACATCGACAGCGTAGGAACGGAACTCGTTGGTAACCCGAGGACTACCTGTATAATGGTTTCAGCCCGAGCTTTTGATCATCCTTCATGTGGACGCGGTAACTAGAACAGATTTGCCCTTAATAACCAACATCAGGAACCCCTAGAAGAAGAACCCTATTGATTTTAGTTTGTCTATGAGTATTATCAGTCACTCAAATGGGGGCGCTTTAGTTGAAAATCAGTTTTGGGACAAAAATCCAAGCAATAATAAGCCGACTGAGATAAAAAATTTGCTTCATATTGATCATCTTACAAATGTGAATTTTCTCAATACATCCAGAGTTCATATGGTGTCATTTTCACTCACTTTTTGTGGGAGAAAATTGCTTCTCTGACTATTATCCTGCCACTATCAGGTTGATGTAGCTCAAATTGAGTTTATATCGATTGTCTAACAATTATCATGGATAGATTTATATATAGCAAAGGATTGGGAGAATTTCGGGGATATACCCTTGTTGTTGCCCAACAGCGTAAGTTTAATTTTTTTCCCCCAAGAACGGTCAAGGAGGCTGCAACAGACGTACAAACACTCAGTAACATTAAACATGAATGGGTGGGGCAGTGGGTAGCACTCGTCCTTCACAGCAAAAACCTCCTGAGTTCAATGTATATATGGTTAAAGGGGGTCCGTCCCTATGTTCAGAAGGTTCTATGTTCAAAAGGTTCTATGTTCAGAAGGTCCTTTGTTCAGAAGGATAGGGTTGGGGTTAGAGTAACTTTTACTTTTGCTTTTACAAACTCCACTATTAATGAAAAAGTCACAAACTGATTTCGCAATCTTGATATCACTACAAAATTGATATATTACTGCACTTCTGAACAT